>JASDQU011105018.1:32895-44505 GCA_032191745.1 Picea mariana
ACTATTGTTTTATATAATCAAAATTGGTGTGCTCACATTTATTCAACATTATTACAACTCAAAATTAGGTAATGTTGAGTTTATTGTCTACTTAAAAAAAAAAAATAAAAAACATCAATTAGAGTATTAAACTAGACCATCCAAACTATTTTATGTAAAAGTTTGTAAGTATAAATTTTTATAATATTTTAACAATAAAATTATTGGGCAAAAAATATATTAAATAACAAATATTATATCTTGATACATGCATCACCGCATGGGGCTACCTTCTTCTCCCCCAAAAGGGTTTGTTGAGTCCTCAATCATGTAAACCACTATAGAATCATTCAAATCTTTGGGTTAGTCATTTGTAAGAAGGAGGTTGATGCTCGTAATGATGTGAGTTGCCACGTAAAAGAGGGTGTCCAAGGATATCGATAATTCCAATTACTTTCCTCGTAGTCTGATAAAAGAATCCCTAAGTCCGAAGAGATGCTTCCCCACATTCACAATGTTCTAGTCTCTAACTTCAATTTCCTTCGATTTTTTTGAGCCATGGTTTTTTTCCACTTTTCCCATTCCAGAGTCAAGGCAGTGGTCATGCCCATGATGTATTTTTCACACTTGTGGATATATTTCCTTAGACCTCACATTTCCCCTAGTAGGAAACATCGACAACATTAATAAGACATGGCTTCCCCTATTTCGTCTAACCCTAGAAGGGCCTCAGGATGATTGAACTGATACCAAAGTATATTAATGATTGCAGACTCTCTTGGATCTTCCAACTTCTTCTCGGCATAGCTCCAAAGAACCAAATTGCACCTGAACGTCATGGTGGAATTAGTAACTTCCTTCCCCACTTGCCAATTAACCTTAATTCCTTCATAATTTCCCATGTCAAATGAGACAAACATTAAACAGGTTGCGAAGGAATCACCAATTTCCTTCTTGACTTGCTAATTAACCCCAATTGCTTCATAGTTTCCCATGTCAAACAAGAAAAACATCAACCTCAGACCATGGTAGAGAGGTTTGCACACAGGAAAATCAACTAGACAGGCTCTAGTGGTAATGACCACCATCCAAATGACATCATGAAAAGAGGAAAATGGGCATGTGATTTTAATCTCCTTATCCTTTACATGTATAAGATTTGACAAGTGGTAGGGGGAGCCCCGCCACCTTCAATGTCAACTATTACAACCCCCTTGGAGTGGAATGAATGCCAAAGTGGAACCATGATCATGGAAGGGGAGGGGTGATGCTCTTGTCCCCTTACTATCATTCAAAACAAACAAACCTATAGATAGGGTGCCCCCTACATTTTTCATTCTATCCACCTCCTTGTAGAGCTATCTCTTGACTTATAAGTATAATATACACTGGAATTTACTAGCCAATGAGATTTCTCTTCGAGTGATTATGTCGATTTGTGTCTTTCAATAATTTGCTAAGAGGAAGCGATTGAATGATGATGGACGAGTCTCCTATTATGAAGACTTTATGAATACCATGGTTTATCAACACATGATTAATTCCTTGAAGTGTTGCTAGTGTATATGCCTCATTGTTAGAGGTAGGCCCTACTCCCCAAACAATGTCAAATTTGTGTTTTCCATCAAGATTGAACAAACTCCATCATACACACCACCCAACAATAAAGACTTGATTTTAAGTAATGAAATATTTTAAAATTAAAATTATATCAAGTTTTTAACTACTTGATTGATAAATACTAATTATTTATTTTTAGTTTTTTCCTTTTAAATTTGATATTAATATTAATATGATGATGATGATGATTAATTTCCACTGAGACCAAATTGGTCTATAGAACCTTAAGAAGGTAAGGAATTAGTTGGGATTCTTTATAATTTTATTTCTGTGCTCGAAAACCATTAAGAGAAGTGTTTCAAGATCATCATAGTTTTGCTTATTTAAAAGGTCATGAAGGTTGGTAGTGTGACAAATCTTTTGAAATTGAGATTTAATATAGGTATATGTTGGACATTCTAAGAGAAAGTGCAAAGTGCTTTTCATTTGCAACCCTCTTAGTGTCACAAAAGTGACCAACTCTTTCATCCCACGACGTTTTGGGAACTGGCCAACGCCCAGTTTCGCTATGGAGATCATGAGAATTAGTTCTTATTTTAGCAATGTTTATTTTCTTCTTTACACTTGTCAAAACAAAGAGATAATTTTGATCTTCTAGATTAGGGTTGATTACTTCCTTATAATATCTTAATTTTCTTTTTCCCTCTAACTCTTTATTGCACCACATTTTATCCTTAAATTTTGATGTAATAAAATATTTAATCTTATCCTTATTTTGCAATATGATCTCTTCCTTTATTCTGAAGTGGATTAGCCAAGATTGGGCATCCTTGTGTTATGCCTGCTTGAGTTGAAGGTGGTTTTGGATAGAGTTAGAAGCAATTTTAGGAATCCTCTTGGCTTCCATGTTGTTTAACTTGTTCTTATACATTAGGTATCTGGTCATAATTGTGCTCTCAATGGGGGAAAAGATTACTTCTGTGAGGAGGATAGGATAGGGTGTATTTCCTTTAATTTTGAGATTACAGGTTATAAAATTCTTTTGGATCTACTTTATCTTTTTCCATGACTCTCTAGAGATACTGCATCCCCAAATTTTGTATCTATATAAAATAATAGGAGTATGAGAGTCTCAAAGAGTATTTTTTTCTTATCCCATACCCAAAGATCCACTGATTTACAATTGTTTTCAAGCCCATAATAAGATTTCCACCCTCCATTTATCCTTTTCTCAATGTTACAATTCCATTTGAACTTGTGATGAATATCAATTCCAAGATATTTGTATGAAGGAGCTTCCTCCAAGTTGTTGTTGTCATATACATAAGTATCATTTGAGATGTTATCAGATTTATTATCATGACTTTTGTTTTGTTAGTATTAATAGTCATACATGTATTAGAGCAGAAATCCTTGAGGATTCTTAGTTTTGTGTCAATATCATGGTGAATACGCGCCATAAGAACAATATCATCAACGTAAAGAAGAAGAATGATGACTACACTAGTGAGAGTTGGGTCGACACAACCCGCTTCTTCCAAAAAGGGCAGGGGATAAGGGACAACCTTGCTCGACTTCAATATTGTAGTTAATTTATTATAACCAGTCCTCAATGTTCCTAAACTTGGAAATAAATTCTCATACAACCTTATTGCAACAATCATCAACTCACAAGGAACTTTTATCTCTTCCAAACTATCCCAAGGGTTTGTCCTAGATACCGTGTCAAAAGCTTTCCTGAAGTCAACGAAACAACATAGGAGATTGGTTTTATTATTGAGAAACTCCTCTGCAATGATCCTAAGCATAACAAGGTGGTCCATAGTTGAATGTGTTGAGAAGCGGAAGCAAAACAAGGCATATAACCATCTTCTCCTCTCATACACACAACACCTCAGTATTGAGTCTTGCTCTCACACACTCACTACACATTGCACTCACACCTCTATGGGTATGCTCGTATATATAACATCTATCTCTCAGTTACACAGACTGATCATGAATAGATCACATAGTTACATGAATAGTTCATAAATAGATTGCATGCATGTGCATTAACAAAACTGCATGCATGTGCATGTGACCGCATGAGGAAATTCATTGGCATGTTTCCAACAATCTCCACCTTAACAACAATTTACCTAATATATCATGCCCTTAATTAATTCATCACCTTTTCTGCAAGCCAAGAGAAGCCAAACACCATCACAGCTCTAGATATTCTCTGACAATACCGTTATGTGAACGTGCCTGCACGATTCACTCCAGCATGGACCATTTTGTCTCCATCAATAACCTGTGTAATAAACTGATGCACTTGTCCAAATCTCATGAATCATAAACAAAGACCAAATCACTACAACCACTGTAGGTGATACTTGTTCTTCTGTGTTTGAAGCACCCATTTCCATGCTATTCACCTATTTTTTGCATCTGTCTACTGACAACACCAACTACATGTGAAATGATGACCATTTATCCATTGTAATCATCAAATTCCTACTAGCATATAATACTCGATACATATAACCCTTTTCTTCTTCATAAATTAGGACATAAATCTGAAGAGAATTTACAATGGAAAGCCAAAGGGATTTTACCAGTTTCACATTATTCATACCAAATTCCCTGAGTATCTTCACCACATACTTCTGTTGTGATAACCAAGCTTACCATATTTCCTGTCTCTGTGTATTTCCATTCCCACTTTTAAAATAGGTAAAATGAGGCTTTATGTCCAAGGTTTAGGGAAGCCCTGCTTGATTGCTAAATTGAAGAGCTTGTGTATGGGAGGGATGACGAGAGGCTCTCCGATTTTAAAAATTTCAGCTTGGTAGCCTTCAATGTCCTTAACTTTCCCATTTGTGAGCCATTTAACCATGAACATTATGTCATCTATAAAAAAAACTTCATCCTTTGCAGGAACGTTTGGAATGGTGTCCATGGAATTAGAGAATACTTAAATACTTTTAAGGTAGGAATTCCAGTCCTTTAAGGGAATCATATTATTTTCTTTAGTTTTACGAATTATAATTTTCCTCCAGAACTTCTTAGGATCAACCTTAGATAGGTGTAAAAGTTGTGATTTATTTTTGTTTATATAGTACCTTTTTTTCCTTTTAATTAGGGATTTGTATGTATTTATCTTATCGATTTTTAAGGACTCATTAGAAGCATTCCTAATTGATTTCTTGACAAGTTTACATTTGTCGTCATACCAAGGGTTGTTTGTTCTATTATTCTTTTTACATGACACATCAGAAGAGAACTTGTTAATGTAAGTGGAAAGGGTTGTTGTCCTTATAAGTTAGGAGATTTAACTCACAATTTAAATCCTTTAAGTAAAGGTCAAATTTAATTTTTTCAAAAAGAAGGTGCCTTTGATTATCAGAATTTTCTTCAATGGGGATTTTGTGCATGGAAGAGTTTAGAGTTAGGGTTAAAGGTCTATGATCGAATTCAGATTCATGGTTGTTTAAAAGGTCAAAATTTACTAATTGGTTGGATCTAGGGATATCATATATCACATAATCCATGAAACTACTACCTAACCCATGAATACAAGTCATCTAGTTGGAGTTCGGCCACTTCATTACACCATTGAAAATTATTATTTCTTGAGAACTACATAGCTTGACTAGCTCGGTACCAAACAAATTTTCGATCAGGTCTTTGGATTTTCTTTTGTATATATTAGCTAAAACAAGGTCCTCATCTAGCCATAAAGGATTAGGGTCAGAATCATTGCTTAAAACAATATCTTGGCTATTTGTAGTTCTTGCATTAAATTCTCCTAGAAGGAGGATATTACCTTCATTTCTGAGACTGTAAATATCTTGTTCTAGGGTATTATAGGGACACTTTATCTAGATTGTTTTTCTTATAAAAAGTAGAATTAATAGACCTGTGAAATAACAGATTTCTATATAATATTCTTAGCATTGATGTTGGATATTTCTGTCCAAATGTACTGATTGAGAGAGTCTATCTTATGAAGTTGAATGTTAGGAGAAATGTTCTTCTCTATGTGATAATCTATGCCTCCAATCACTCTGCAATAGGATTTATTGTTCCATGATGACCACAAGATAAATCATTCTATGTTAGGGACCTTAGACTCTTCATATTCTCGTGTTTCAACTGGAATAATAATATCAATATCACTCGGGATCCAACTTAACAGAGAACCTTTGTACCATGGAAATCCATGACAATTACAAAAAGGGATCCAAAGTGTCCCAAACTCCTATTTGTTACTATCATTCTGGTATTTATCCTGAATAATATCTTTTCGATTTCTAATTATTCCCCATTTTCCTTCCTTCTTACCTTCTTTTAAATTTTGAACTTCTTTCCTTAATTCATCTTGGTCTTCTGGAATGAGATCTTCATTTATAAATATTCCCAACCCTTTTAAGCTCAAATATTTTCTAATTATGCCATATTTATTGTCATTACAACTTACTTTGGCAATGATCAATATATCTTTATGTTCTACTATTTTTCCTAGCCTCTTTTCTTCTATGATGTAAGTTGTTTCAATTTAGGATTTATTTTTTAGTTCTTTTGCTATTGCTAGCTTGTCCTCCTCTTGCTTTTCTTTTATATAAAAAATTATGAGGTTCAAGGCTCTTTCCTACACTCATGATCCAACTCAATTAGCTTATTCATTTCCTCTTTGATGGGTTTGATATCCAATTTATTTTCTAGACTACTTAGGGCCAAATTGTTAGTTAGTTTTTCTTCTATCTCTTTAAACCTATCTCTTGATTTGTGATTTTCTTTGACCTCTCCTTCTCAGGTTGATTGCTTTTGTTTTTCCATTTCTTGGAATCTAGCCTCCATTTTCTACAATTGAGTCTCAAACCCTAATATTCTATTCTCTATCTATGTTTGAATACTGTCTCCTAACAATCTATTATCAAGCATTTCCTATAACTTTGTTTGGAGTTTCACTCCTCTTTCTTCTCTCCTTTTTTCTAATGATTCTATGTGGATTCTATATGTTCATAAAGATTATCTAGGGTGAGTTTTCTAGACCTCCATTTGATAGGTTGAGGTTTTGGAATATGCGGTGAAGTGATCATATTTAAAAATAGAGAAAATAAGTAAGAGAAAGAACTTATGCACATGTTTTACAAATTGCAAAGAACCTCCTCTCCGTTCTATTCAAATTAATTGTAGGTATAAACCTCCATTCCAATTCACCACATGTATGAAGTTCTCCATTCAAATTCACATCTCAAATTCACCGTAGAGTATAAATCTTCAGTCAAATTCACCATAAGTATAAACCTTTGTTCAAGTTTACAACATTGTAGAAACCCTTCACCATTCAAATGTGCCAATATAGATGATTAGCCCTAGTTCAAGTTTACCACAAAGTAAAAACGCTTCATCATTCAAATTCACATAGAATAGAAACCCTTCACCATTCAAATTTACCGTAGCGTATAAAGCCTTCACCGTTCAAATATCAATAAATAAAATTAGAGAAAATAAGTTAGAGAAGGAACTTATGCACCTGATTTACAAACCGCGGATAACCTCAAAGGTCATATAAATTTATCAATTTAAATTATATAAAATTGTGATTCAAATAACAAATAAATTTACTAAATAATAATTTAATTTAAATTTGATAAATTTTGTTATCCTTTCACATGATACTTATGTTATGTTATACCTAAAACAAGCATACCCATGAAACAAGGGAAAGGGAATGTCGAAAAGGATTGAGTAGCATATGTTTATGTGACCATCATATTTAGTAAGAAAACAAATTATGAAACAAAGATAACATGGAGAAGTGAATGGCATCATAAATTTTTCCAAGTATATAGCAAAAATAAAAGATGTTACATGTGCATGCTTTTTAATTCATAATTTTTTACTAAAATGAAATAAAGTGCAAGGAAACATTTGTTATCATCACTAATTTACATTAATTGTTAGTAAGATTAACTATACGTATCTTCTCAAAACAAGAAATCCCTCGGTATTCCTACGTTATCCTTTAATTACCTTGGCACACACTATACTAGTGCATAAAACCTATAAGCATATAAAATGAGTATTGATGACATTTGTACAGGGCCAATTATGATATCATTTGATCAAACATTGTATGTATATAATTATTTTTAGAATATAGAAGAATCTACAACTTTGTGACCTCCTTTGTGAAATTACAGAATCATAGGGATGGAGTAGTGATCAAGGATGAAAATTCTATCTGTGTAAACTATGTTAAATAATACATGCATGCCTCTTCTTTTTTCAAAGAAAGACATAGGTAGTATCTTTCATTTTTGCATAGAATTCGTAGGAGAATGATGGTGCAACATGTATCCATTCTATAGTTGTGGTGCTTGAAATTGTAGTGAAGTTGTGTTGATTGGATGTTGAAACATGAAATACATATATTACTACTTTCCACATCAATAACATCAAATATAGAGACATGGCAAGGTTCCTTGGCATTTATGAAGGTGCGTAGATCAATGTTTGAAACTTTGACTTTCATTGTCCATTCATTTAGGTATGGATTCAAAGATTTAATAGGAGTAAAGTTTGGGGGTGTTTCGTTTGTTTCTAATAATTGTTTTCCATAATCCATTACATATTTGATGAATGTTGGGTCACCAATAATATTTGATGTCAAAGTCTCCACTTGCATTTCATGAACTATCAAAACCCTGTGAAAATGTAAAAAACAATGTACAATTAGAACTTTAATTATTGATCACATATTGGGTAGTTTAAAATGTGGCTAATGTGTGTGAAGTATGTGATTTGGAATGGGATGTGGTAGAGGAAAATTTAAAAGAGTAGTTTTATACAATATAAGTAAATTTGAGTAGTGCAAAGCAAGTAGCTTGAAGACATACTTGCTATTTTCAATAGATCTAAAAATGAAGTTGTTTAATGGAACTAAGGGTCTATTTTTCACATGATATGATGTGAAATAACACTTGAGCGTTGAAGAAAATAAGATTCACAATGTATTTCTTCAATAAGATAGGAGTATAGAATAACGATCTTCTAAGGTTGGTTCGAAGCCTAGAATTTTTAGAATGGTGTTACAAAGAATCTTTTATTGAAGTGTCAATATATTTGTTGAAGTGTGTATGTAACTACTTGAACAATAGTAATTTTTTTTACTTGGATATGAAGTCTGGGGAAAACCCCCAAGTACTTCCCCTGTTTTCAAGGATGGTACCTTGATAAACCACATGGATCAAAGCCATTACAATAATATATTCATTAAGATCTCAACATGTCACTTGTGGGAATTGAACCTTGGTGGGGAGGATAACAATCATTCCTCCCAACCACCTGAGCTAAACCCAGTTGACTAAACAATAGTAATTTATGTACTTATGAAGAATTGAACAAGGTTTAGTAATGACCTTATAGTAAAACAAAGATCAAATAAAACTTTGCAAGTATATTTTAGTCCCTAAATAAAGTAATATTAAATTATATGTAAAAGTTTACAAGTATAAACCCTTATAATATTTTAACAATAAAATTATTGGTAAAAAAGTATATTAAGTAAAAAATATTGTATCTTGAAAGAGGCATCACCCCACATGGGGCTACCTTCTTCTCCCCCAAAAGGGTTAGTTGAGTCCTCAATCATGGCAATAACTATAGAATCATTCAAATCTTTGGGTTGGTGATTTTTAGGAAGGAGGTTGATGCGTGTTATGATTTGAGTTACCAGGTCAAAGAGGGTGTCCAAGGAGATCGATAATTCCAATTAATTTCCCCATAGTCTGATCAAAGAATCCCTAAGTCCAAAGATATGCTTCCCCACATCCACAAATTTCTAGTCTCTAACTTCGGTTGCTATTTAATTTTTTGACCCATGGTCTTTTTCCACTTTTCCCATCCCAAAGTCAAGCAAATGTTCATGCCCATGGATTCACCGATGTATTTTTCACACTTGCGGAGATATCTCCTTAGACCTCACATTTCCCATAGTAGGAAACATCAACAATATCAATAAGACATGGCTTCCTCTATTTCTTCTAACTCTAGAAGGGCCTTAAGATGACCGAACTAATACTGAAGTATACTAATGATTGTAGACTCTCTTGGATCTTCCAAATTCTTCTCGGGAAGCTTCAAAGAAAAAAATTTCACCTGAAATTCATGGTGGAATTAGTATCTACCTTACTCACTTGCCAATTAACCTTAATTCCTTCATAATTTACCAAGTTAGATGAGACAAGCATTAAACAAGCCATAACGGAATCACCAATTTCCTTCTTGACTTGATAATTAACACTAATTCCTTCATAGTTTCCCATGTCAAACAAGATAAACATTAACCTCATATTAGGGCATGGAGGTTTTCACATAGGAAAATCAACTAAACACGCTCTAGAGTCTAGTGGTAATGACCAACATCCAAATGACATGATGAAAAGAGGCTAATGGGCATGGGATTTTAATCTCCATGTCCTTTACATGTATAATATTTGACAAGTGGTAGGGGGAGCCCCACCACCTTTAATGTCAGCTATTGCAACCCCATTTGAGTGGAATGGATGCCTAAGTGGAACAATGTTCATGGAAGGGGAGGGGTGATTCTCTTGTCCCCTTACTATCATTCAAAACTAACAAACCTATAAATAGGGTGCCCCTACATTTGTTATTCTATCCACCACCTCATATATCTCTCTCTTGACTTAGAAGTATAATACATATTGGAATTTACTAGCCAATGAGATTTCTCTCTAAGTGATTATGTCAATTTGTGTCTTTCAAGAATTTTCTAGGAAGAAGTGGTTGAATGATGATGGATGAGTCTCCTATTATGAAGACTTTATGAATGCCATGGTTTAGCAACACATGATTAATTCCTTAAAGTATTTCTAGTGTATATGCCTCATTGTTAGAGGTAGGCCCTAGTCCCCAAGCAATGCCAAAAAAAATTGTCCATTAATATTGAATAAACTCCATCATACCCACCACCCAATAGTAAATAATTGATTTTAAGTAATCAAATAATTTAAAATTAAAATTATATCAAGTTTTAACTACTTGATTGATAAATAATGATTATTTATTTTCAGTTTTTTCTTTTAAATTTTATATTAATATTAATATTATGATGATGATGATGATGAATGTCCATGTAGATTTTAACCTTTCACAATATTTACTGCAAACAGATTTTCAGTAAAAGAACATAAAAGATACAATGGAAAATACAAACATTACACAGATATTTTTCCCCTAGAAACCCAAACCGGGAAAACCAACATATTCTATTTCTTTCCTAGTGTTACATTGTTTACAATACAATATACATATAGGAGTTAGCAGTGTCCAAAACCCTAACCCAATGACCTGGATTAGTCAACAACCCTAATTCCATAACCGGAAATAGAAAACCATCAGCAAAGAAACCATGTGCCGAAAAACCACCTAAATATGTGACACATTTCTTGAGGCAGAAAATATTTTCTTGGGGGCGCTGCCCCCGAACCCCCACGTGGGGGGCATTCTCCCCTGTCAAACCCCCCTGCGTTCACGGCGCAAAGCATACACTACTACTCGTGCAAATAATATAACACATACCCAACATTCTCCCACTTGTTGTTTTCTTTGCATCAAGAGGTTATAGGGTTACATAGTCAAAAATCCAGGGCAACAATGCCCATGGATCCTCTACACCAAGAGAAGTTCTCAGTGCTCACAAATTTTGTTAATGAATATCCAACATTCTTCAAAGTGTCCACCTTCATCAGCAATACTTTCTTTTCTTCAATCATGTCTCTCACAAAGAGATATTGAATATCAATATGGTTTGTCTTTGAATGATAAGTTGGGTTCTTCGTGAGAAAAATTGCACTCTGACTATCACAATCTATCCTTACAACTTGTTGTACCAACCCAATACCTGAACACAATCTTTGTAACCATACTTCTTCCTTACTTGCATGAGTGGCTATCATGTATTCAACTTCTGTAGTTGAAAGTGCCACTACAACCTGTCTTTTGCTCATCCAACTTATTGCTCCTCCAAATAGGTTAAATACATACCCACTTGTAGAT
>JASDQU011105018.1:50105-65317 GCA_032191745.1 Picea mariana
ATATTATACCCTGCAACAAGCATGTCATATACATAAAATAGAAAGATAATATAGATTCCATTTTCTATCCTTTTAAAATAAACATAGTGATCAAAATGACATCTACTATAACCCTGTTCTGTCATAAACCTGTCAAACTTCAAATACCACTTCCTTGGAGCTTGATTTAGGCCATACAAGCTCTTCTTCAACCTGCATACCAAATTCTCCTTCCCTTTGACCTCATACCCCCGTGGCTACTGTATATAAATCTCTTCCTCTAAATCCCCATGGAGAAAAGTTGTTTTTACATTTAACTGTTCAAGATGAAAATCTTTTACTACTCCAAGACTTAAAATAGTCCTAATTGAAGTCATTTTAACAACAAGAGAAAATATTTCATCAAAATATATGCTTTTCTTTTGTGCGAACCCCTTTACAACAAGTCTAGCCTTGTACTGCTTTTTTCCTCTATCTTCTTCCTTCAACTTGTAAACCCATTTATTTTGTAATGTTCTTTTTCTTGTAGGAAACTGAACCAAATCCCAAGTCTGGTTATTTACCAGGGAATCCATTTCCTCTTTCATTCCTTTCTTCCACTTCTTTTTGGTGTCTACCTGCATTGCCTTTTCATAACATTCTAGTTCACCAGAATAAGTCAACAATAAATAATACAATAAAGGAGAGTATCGTTCAGGGGGTCTACTTAACCTGGTAGATCTTCTAAAAACACTTGCAGAAGTTTGAGGTACCTGTTGATCCTGTTGTTGTACATTTTGATTTTCTGGTACCTTTGGAGTTTCTTTTCCAATGATCTCATCAAGCACTATGTATTCTCATTTTTCTCTTTCCTGTGTCTTTCCCTGCAACTGATCTTTGTACATGACCTTCTCATTGAATATGAAATCTCTACTCCTAATGATTTTTTTATTTTCATAATCCCATAAGCGATAACCAAAATCATTAACACCGTATCCAATAAAGCTACACTTTTTTGGATTTTGCCTCAGGCTTTGTTCTATTTTCTTTATCAATATGGACAAATTATTCACAACCAAAAGTCTTCAAAAAAGAATACTTTACCTTTTTACCTATCCATGCCTCCTCTGGAATTCTACCATACAAAGAGCTTGAAGGTCCTCTGAGGGTAGAACCCTCGCCAGGGGCCCTCTTTCCCCTGGACCCCACAGAGGGGGTAACCCCCCTCTACACTCCCCCGCATGGAAGAGTGTACATTCTTCTGGGGTGTAAAGTCTTCATGAGGTATAAACACGACTGAAAACAAAGACCTCTGAATCAGAAAGATAATCAGGCTCCACAACCAATAGTTAATGACTTGTTTGAGGAAAGTAGTGAAAGAAGTTTCTATAGTGATAGAGAAGAAACTTTATTTATGGAAATCGAAACAAATATTAATGAAGAAAAATGGATAGAAACAATGAAATCAAAAGAAGAGGAAAATTCAAAAACAAATGGGGAAGTGGATATTGAAGAAGAACTCATGTGTGCCTTCATAGAAATAAAGAAACTTAGGAAAATTAATTTGAAACAAAAGGAGAAACTGCGAAAATATGAAGAAGAGGATCGTGATTTAAAAGCCAAAAATGTCAGAAATCCTTGAAGAAACAAAAAATAATATCATGAACCTAAAGGTTCAATTAGAAGAAGCAAGAAGGATGGAAGAAGTGGTGAGAATCTAGCTAAAGAAAAAAGAAGAAAATTAAGAAGAACTAGAATATGAAATTGTTTCCTTAAGAAAGGAACCAGAGAAAACAACTATTAAGTTGAATAGAAGCTTGAAGTTTGAAAAGTGTATTGAAATATTAGATGAGATGATCAATTGTAAAATTTATCCATTAATTAAGATTGGTATTGGATATGATGTTGATGTTTCCTTCCTACCTACACCTATCCTTGATACAACCAAATAATTTTTATTTGTTGCAGGTGGAGTTTAGACTGGTTTTCCAGAAGATCAACATATCGTTGATTGTGATGAATAGATTGATGAGTTGTATGTTCCTCACATGGTAGAATTTGAGCATATAGATGACATTGTTGCCAATATGTCGGTTTTTTCTACTCTTGTAAGTGAACCTGAACCTGAGCCTACTTCTTATGATCAACCAATGCAAAAATATGTGCCCTATCATCATCCTCACCATAAAAATCAAAGGAATGACAATTGTGATTTCATATTTTTTCAGAAGAGATGTGAAAGATAAAAATGTGGACCGGTGCCGACTACCAAGATAGATTGTGGTTGGATTGATGTATTTTCATGGAATCATTTGACCAGATTTTTGAGGACATCATATTGTTGTGTATCATCATCTATACAGTCGTGCAATGTTCATCTTACTTACTAATGATTTCCTTAAAAGTGGTCGATCAAGGATTGACCTAACATGACAGTTGAATGGAGTTTTGATTGATTGTTTCAGAAGAAGCACAAGTTTAGGGGGAACATCCCTTTTCCATTCCTGACAGGGGGAGAGTTGTAAACATGGGGAGAATTCTCTCTATTCCTGGGAAATTTGCAAACAGAGGGAGAGTTGTAGACAAGGGGAGAATTCTTTCTATGCATGGTGGACTATGTGTTTCATTGCGGGATAGTCATCAATGACAAAGGGGGAGATTGTTGGAATTATTTTCATTGATGTCAAAGGATTAATGATGTCATTGATTTCATATTACGACATTACAATACACACAACATTTCCAATATTGATTTATATATATAGGTTTACAAGTATATTAAAAAGGGGTGCAAGTGAAAAAGTAAAAAGTGAAATGGTGGTTTCAAACCCATTGGTTTGGGGTATTTTTCCATGGTATCTGGGGTATTTACCCATGATATTGGGAATTAATTATTTAATTTATGGATATATCTCTTCATGAAGGGTTATGAAAAAGTATAAAAAGAGAAAGCATTGAGAGAAAGTGAGTGTTTGAAAAATGGATTAGCAAAAATTGAATTGCAAAATGAGTTTAAGGTCATCTTGACATTTTCACGATAATTTTTTTTCTAGGACATTTCAAACCTTGAAATTTGGCAGAGACAGAGAAGAGATCTGGGTGTAATTGTGGTAAAAATATCAGATGTTTTTTCACTATAATTTCATAGATATTCCCTATGGAAGTTAGGGTTTTTGAATGCTCCTGGAATCAATTTTAAACATGTCAAATTGACACTTTCGCTATAACTCATTTTATGAGATGTTTCAGACCCCGATTTTTGCAAATATAGAGGAGAGATAGTGTTATACATGTGGTAAAAATATTCTATGTTGTTTCACTATACTTTCAGATATATTCCTTATGGAATTTAGGGTCCTTGAATGCTCTTGCAATCAGTTTCAAACATGTAAGCTTGGCACTTTTCTATAAATTATTTTATGGGATGTTTCAGACCTTGATATTTTTCAAAGATAGGGGAGAGATCTTGGTGTACAAGTGGTAAAAATTTCATAATTGGACTTTCAAAATTGAATACTTGGCATACGATAAAATTTTGTTCTTGGGAAGAGGCCCAAAACAACAAGCTTTGGGAAAGTTGCCATTTGGAAATTAAAATTTTGGTTAGACCTATTAAAGGAAGAAGTAGTGAGTAGGCCTTGTGAAGACATAAGCAATGAGTAGACCTGGTAAAGGAAAAATAAACAAGTAGACCTGATGAAGGAAGAAATAGAAAGCAGGCTTGGTTAAGGTTTGTGCAGCTCATAGATTGGTGTCTCTTGCTAAGTTGGTGCTTAATGGTGGGGAATGGTGTCTCTAGTAGATTGGTTTCTACAAATATATGTAAGAGATTGGTGTCTCTTGCTAATATTGTTCTTAGCAATGGGGATTGGTGTCTCCATTATATTGGTGTCTACGAAGATCTATAAGAGATTGGTGTCTCTTGCTAAGTTGGTGTTTAGTAGTGGGGATTGGTGTCTATGAAGATCTGTAAGAATAGGTTGGTGCCTACTAGGATTTGTATCAGTGGGGATTGGTGTCTCTAGTAGGTTGGTGCCTACATATATTTGTAATAGTAGGTTTGTTCCTACAAAGAATTATAAAGAGAAGTTTTTTGGTTTTCTCCCGAAATGGTTTCCACATAAATCTTGTGTTCCATGTTCTATGGTTAATATGTTTTTTTTTTTATTATGGTTGATGAATGTTTCAAAAAATTAAAAATTGTCCTACATTGATTCACCCCCCCCTCAGTATAAGTGTGTGCTCAATATTATTTTCTTCTTTACACTTGTCAAAACAAAGAGATGATTTTGATCTTCTAAATTAGGGTTGATTACCTCCTTATAATATCTTAATTTTCTTTTACTCTTTAATTCTTTATCACGCCACATTTTCTCCTAAAATTATGATGTAATAATACTTTTAATCTTATGCATATTCTGCAATATGATCTCTTCCTTTATTCCCCAATGGTTTAGATAAGATTTGGCATCCTTGTGCCATGCTCGCTTGAGCTGAAGGTGGTTTTTGCTAGAGTTAGAAGCAATTTTAGGAAGCCTCTTGGCTTCCATGTTGTTTAACTTTTTCTTATACATTAGGTATCTGGTCATAAGTGTGGCCAAGATTGGGCATCCTTGTTCCATCCCCACTTGATCTGAAGGTGTTTTTGGCTATAGTTAGAAGCAATTTTAGGAATCCTCTTGGCATCCATGTTGTTTAACTTGTCCTTATACATTAGGTATCTGGTCATAGCCATGCTCTCAATGGGGGGAAAGTTTTCTTATGCGAGGAGGATATGATTGGGTGTATTTCATTTAATTTTGAGATTATAGGTTATAAAATTCTTTTGAATATGCTCTATCTTTTTCCATGACTCTCTAGAGATATTACATCCCCAAATTTTGCATCCATATAAAATTATAGGAGTATGAGAGTCTCAAAGAGCATTTTTTCTTGTTCCATATCCAATGATCCGTTGTTTTACAATTGTTTTCAAGCCTATACTAATGTTTCCACCTTCCATTTATCCTTTTCTCATTGTTATAATTCCATTTGATCTTGTGATGAATATCAATTCCAAGATATTTGTATGAATACACTTCCTCCAAGTTGTTGTTGTCATATACAAAAGTATCATAGGATATCTTATTAGATTTAATTATCATGACTGTTGTTTTGTTAGTATTAACAATCATACCCATATTGGAGCATAAATCCTTAAGGATTCTTAGTTGCTTTTTAATATGATGGGGGCTCCTTGCCATAATAACAATATCATCAATGTAAAGAAGAAGAATGATGACTATACCAGTGAGATTTGGGTGTAGGGGACAAGGGACAACCTTGCTCGATTCCAATATTGTAGTTAATTTATTCTAACCATCCATTAGTTTTCCTGAACTTGGAAATAACATTCTCATACAACCTTATTTCAACAACCCTTGACTCGCAAGGAACTTTTATCTCTTCCAATTTATCCCAAAGGTTTGTCCTAGGTATCGTGTCAAAATCTTTCCTAAATTCAATGAAACAACACAGGAGATTGGTTTTATTATTGCATAACTCCTCTGCAATGATTCTAAGTGTAACAAGGTGGTCCATAGTTGAATGCTATCTCCTAAATTTGGCCTAGACTTTAGCTCTTTTTCCATGGATTTCTAGCCATAGGCTAATCTTATTTTCCAAAATAATTCCATATAACTTCGCTAAAATGGGGCTAATCATAATGTCCTATAATTAGAGGAATATTTTTATCTCCACTTTTAAAAATAGGTATAATGAGGCTTTACGTCCAAGTCTCAGGGAAGCCCTGCTTGAATGCCAAATTGAAGAGCTTGTGTACGTGAGGGATGAGGAGAGGCCCTCCAATTTTAAAAATTTCATCTTGGTAGCCTTCAATGTCCTTAGCTTTCCCATTTGCAATTCTTTTAACCCTGAACTTTGTGTCTTCTATAGAAAAAAATTCATCCTCTTTAGGAACGCTTGGAATGGTGTCCATGGCGTTATGAAATTTGTAAAGGCTTTTAAGGTAGGAATTCCAATCCTTCAAGGGAATCGTGTTATTTTATTTAGTTTTACGTAATAGAATTTGCCTCCAAACTTCTTAGAATCAAGCTTAGATAGGTGTAACATATGCTCTTTATGTATTCCCTACATTCAAGGGACTACAAAATTGCATTGAAGAAGTGTCCAAAGTATTCCTTCCCTACATTCAAGGGACTACAAATAAAATTTCTAAAGTTCTTAAAAATAAAAACATTAGGGAAACTTTCAAACCCTTTAATAGAACTAAAAACTCTCTCAATTTTGGTAAAGAACTTAATGATCCCACTGCTAAAAAAAATGTCTACACGATTCTATGTTCATGTAGAACACCTCACGTGGGTGAAACTAGTTGTTCCATCAAGATTAGAATCCAAGAGCATACAAGGGAAAAGACAATCGTGTTCATCCATCTTCACTCATTGAACACTCAAACAAGACAAAGAATCATATTTTCATAGAAGAAACCTAAATATTGGCCAAGATTGACCATCATTACAATAGAAAATTCAAGGAGGCTATCAAGATTGAAAAGTGGTTGAATAAACTTAATAGAGATTATGGTTGGAAAATCAACAAGAATTGGATCCCAACATTATACACCAAGTGGGTCCAACATATGATATGATTCTTCTCCCTTTCTTATTTTTCTCTAAATTTTCAATATTTTTTTTATTATTTTGTATTTAATCCCAAGATAAATAAATAAAACTAAATAAAAAAATAAAAATTATGTTATAGTACATGATCATATACCTAAATAAAAAATATATAATACTATAGTTTTAATATATTATTATCCTTAGTTCCTCTTCCTCACATTCGATTTTCAACATATCACATAAAAAATAAAAAATCCCTGGGTTTTCTTTGATTGAGCCTCACAAGGTACTCCATATAGAGGTTGGGTTGGGGGAATCATATTCCTCTTCACAAACCATACCATCTCTTTCAAATATAGAACTGGGCAAGCCAAAAATAATTTCAGTGAACTTATGGCCCTTAAACAGGTCCTCATACTAGCCCTCAAAATAGGATTTTCACATATTCAAATTCTGAGAGGCCCACTTTTAGTCATTTAATGAATGAAAGAATAATTCACCCTATGAAATTTTATGTTGCGGACTTTATTTTGGGATATCAAGAGTTTGCAAACAACTTTCACTCATCTCTCCTTTGCTCATGTCCACAAAGATAAAAAATACATAAGCATATAGGATTTCTAAAGAAGGATTAGAGTTACCTAAGGGAATCTGGGAAATCCTTAAATGTTCTAAAGGAAAATATTCTTCTTATATTCATGAACCTTGGTTTTAATTTTTTTTTTCTTTCTATGATATTATGGATCAATGATCTAAGCACTCGTAAAATTTTGAATGTTTTTGGGCATTATATGTATATTTTTTAAGAATACTGAAGCTAGAATTTTTGGGAAAGGGACAGTTATAGAATAGTGATAGAAGCAAGAAAAATATTCTTGACTTACATACGACTATTTTTTTTCCTACAATAGAATTTGATAAAGATTGTTAAAGTTTCTCACTATATATAGGATTTTGAGGCAATTTGGAATATCACTCAATATCTGCTATTTTAATTTTGTTTTCCTTAATAAAATTGCTTGACTTTTTTCCTGGAAAAAAAATATATTATCCTCAACATAAATAAATTAAATAACATAATAATTATACCATTCCCCTTTAATATTAGTTCATCTATTAATTATATTAATAAATTAAACAAAAATTTATTTTTCTTCTTTTCAGTTATTAATCTTTATATATATCTATATAATCAATGCATACTTCTTACAAATTAAAATCACACCCATAGATACTCCTTTATATATTTTTAAATTAAGTTATTATTTTTTTTTTAATAATATTATTGCAACTTATTTATATCTATAAAATCAATACATATTTATTAAAAAATAAACATTTTTTTATTCTCTATATTTTTTAAATTAAGTTTTTTTTTATAATATTATTACAAATGTATATCTATAAAATGAGTACATATTTATTAAAAAATAAACATTCTTTTAATAAATGTTGTATTTCATTTATATAACCTATATAAAAAAATTCATTTTTAATTATATTTAATTAATTAAACTTTTTAATTATAAATACATTTTTTTATATAAATATAAATTATAAATATAATATAAATTTAAATATGAAGATTATACATATATTTAATTTAAAAAAAAAAATTCCCAAATAAAAAATATACTTTTAATTTATAAGTAGAATGAAAAATGCATTCTTTAGATGCATTAGAGCACTTCTATGAAAACCTTTCCACCAAAGATTTAACTTTATATTTGAAGTTATAAAACTATTAGAGAAAAAGTTTCCTACTAAGACATATACATCAAAGCGCACAAAACTGTTTTTTTTGTTCAAAAAAATAAGACTGGAGATTCGTCAACATCTATTATCAGATTTCAAAATTGATTCTTAGCATTGATCAAATATTGTCACCAAAGGATCTTCAGAGATCGAGAGTAGTTTTCAAATTCAATCCATTATAAATAACTTGAGATGTAATAAGCTAGGATTTAAATTCAGACCGTCTTTAGAAAATGTATTAGCTATGTTGTTATGTTCTATATACACATGTGCCTAAGAGATATGATTAAAGTGTTGGGAAACTTGCTTTAAATCCAAAGCTAATATTTGGAGTGTAATATCATGTATGACATGTTCACCTTTCATCCAACAAAACACTATCAAGGAGTCACCAAATACCTAATGTGTGGGGTGCTTGCACATGGTAAGTTTAAGCAGAGCTTTGAGTGGCAATAACAACCGATTTGAACTTCTAGCTTTGAGTGTTAGAAGTTCAAATCGGGTGTTAGTGCCACTTCCAATAAAGGTATTGAAATGAATAAAATGTTGCTCCTACAAATAAAGAACACTACCTATGCCACATTTACCTTCTTCATCATGGAAAACCCAATCAAAAATACCCCAGGTGTGGGATTTTTCCACAATAAGTTCTCTAATGTGCTTGAGGCTTTAGAAATTTCTCGAATTATAATGTTGAGCTATGCCACAATTATGAGAGGAAACTTGGAAGGTTTGTAGTAATGAATCTTAAAAAATGGATGAGTTGAACTCTATCCAAATACCCCAAAGAGTGAGGAAAGGAACAATAAAGAAATATTTTAGCTCTTGTCTTCCAAAATACAATTTAAGTGTCTCCTTAATGGATCCCTCTCTCCCCATATTATTAACACTAGTCCATTGACTACTATCTTTTCAAACCTAGGCTATGAAGGGGAACAAGTAGAATGGGTGAAGAGCAGTTTCTTCATAATTTTTTCATAAGTAACACATACCAACCTCCATTCTCATTCCTCCTTTGAAGATGTTACAATTTAGAACCATATTTTTTAGATCAAGACACGAAAAATTTGGCAGTTTCTTCATAATTTTTTCATAAGTAACACATACCAACCTCCATTCTCGTTCCTCCTTTGAATATGTTACAATTTAGAACCCTATTTTTTAGATCAATACACGAAAAATTTGGTCTTCTTAGGAGCACTCACCTTCCAAATCATTGTCCTCCATCAACAGATTATTCTTTCTTGGAGGTTCGTAATGAATTCATATTGAATCTTTGTAAAGTAAGTCCCAAATGTTTTGTTCCTATCCTAAATTAGTTCATTTGGGGCCTCCTTACACCTAATGTGTCCATATCTTAACAAAGAGATGAAATTATTCCAAACATCGACAACTGCACCTTATAAACTGTTGAATGTATGGGTTTATCCGGGTTCTACCTTAGTTCTCCAACAAAAGCCTAGAAACCATCAATCCTTCTGGAGACCAGAAGGAAACACTGTGCACAGAGTGCACAATGCAGTCTCACCTGAGATGGCTTATGGGTGACTATAGGACCCAAATCTCTGTAGTCATGGAAGGGATGGTGCTCATGGGGATGTTAGGCATGGTATTCTACTTCAACATTCATCATTATATCATACCATCATTCAGATATATCATTCATTTAATCTTTAACATTCATTCTACATAACTAATCTAGTGCGTGCTATGAATTAACTCTAACATATTCATTTATTTATCCATCCATTCATCATAAAGTATAGCAACACATACAAGAAAACATTCCACACATTGACACAGTATTTTACTGTGGTTCACCCCCCCTAGGCTACGTCCACAAAGATTTTTCTTCTTTATTATTCATCTTCAAGTTCATGTGTTGCACGCATTATATCAAAAGTATGGTAATGGTGAGGTTGACCAGTGTCACACCAAGCTCCAAATTGTGTGACGTGACCCTCAGTTACATCTTCAAAAATAGACTCATCTCCAAAAATGACTCAGTAATTTTCTCCAAAATTCTCTACCAAAAAAATCAGATCGATCTCCCCTAGCTACCTCATACATCATAAATTTATACTACCAAAAGTGGGTTAAACCCATTACATTGATTACAAAAACCATAAACCTAGTGGATTAGGCTTGTCCACATATCAACCTCCTGCGTGTGGTTGGTCTTCAATCCAACCATTTCTTTTTTTTACTCTTATTTTCCTCACGTTGCTTTTCCTTGATTCACGACGCGTGCTGCTTCTTTGGTCCATTCCTTAGCTTCCTGCCTCATTTGTTGCGCTTTTCCTTATTCCTTGAAATTTTCTCCCAAAATAGCCTGCTCCAACATGCCCCCAACACTTACCTTTTGCTCATCCCAAGCCACTCAAGTAGTGTTTGCCTCCTGCACTAACTTCTTCAGTGTCTGAAATCTTCCTATAAGCTCTTGTACATGTTCTTTCACTTGCACATTCTTTTCTGCAATGTTATCTACTAACTTCGTTGTAATTTGATCATTCAATACTTCTACACTCTCCAAGTGTAGTTTCATATTCTTCCCTTTGCTTCTTCCAACTCCGTTATCATTGGTTTTGCCTCTTCTTGCAGTGGCTCCAACTGAGCCTACCTTAACTGCTTCTCCATCTGAATTGACTTCAGCTTTGCATGTAGGTTTTTCATCTCTTGCGCACTCTTCATCCTGTTTGATATGGACATATTTTTTTGTCTGCTCTTCAAAATCCTAGACTGTAGTGTTTATGTTTCCCTCCTTTTGGTCTAGCTCTTGAATATTTTCATCTTGTTGCAGTTATGTCCACATCTGCATTGTAGTGTTGTATAGTTCTTCCATTCTGTTAATCTCTTGTTCAATAATTTCTATGTATTCCACTACATGCTGTTCTCTTTTTTCTTTGATCTCTGATGGATTGCTAGGGATCACCTTCTCTTCTAGGTCTATGATTTCCTGTTGGTAGCTTTCCATAGCCCGCACTATCTTTTGGGTCTTCTCTTTTGTACTTAACTCCTCTGCGAGTGCATTGTTTGGGATAGTTTGAAAGACTTCCTCAAGCCTTTGTTCTATTTTCTACATGTGCTTTTTTATTCATCCCTCTCAAGCTACACTTCTTTGAGGGATATCTCCAGTACCTCCTTTACCTCCCTAGCTGTCTCTAAGTTCGTTGCATCTATCATGGCCCTTGATTGAACTTCATTTGTGACACTAATATGTATGTTGTATAATTCCTTGGTTGGAATCTTGGACAACACCAAGTCCAACTACCCTATATCCTTCAAGGGTTTCTATGATGTGTCCTTGTCTATGTGTATCATTCCTTGGTTGATTTGGAAAGTTTCACTTCCCATTGTTGATGTATGCACTTTCTCCTTTTCCTCATGGATTTTCTCCTACTGCGTTGTGCCTTTCTGTTGTGCTACATTGATATGTAGGATTTCCAAAACTTCTTTCAACTCCATAAATTTTTTCATTATATCTTCTCTTTGTGACTCTACAACGTATATGACTTATTCTCCTCGATCGTGCACTTTGTCTGGCACCAATTCTGCGTCATCCTCATTTATTGTGAGCTGAGGGGCCTTCTTTTGTGCCTTCATATTCTTGTTTTGTTCTCCTATCTGCATCATTGATTTTCTCTTTGGTGTTGTCTCTAACTGTGAGGGGTTATTTGCCTCTGGTAGGTCTCCACTTCCTACTTCTTGGATAGGGATTTTATCCTTCTTCTGAGCTCCCCCGTTTGTTCCTTCTACGCACTTAGTTCCTAGTACCAAGGCCCTCGGTATTGTTTCCTTATTCCTCGGCTTATTTACTGCCATCACACGTTCTGTTGGCTGATTGGGCTGTGATGCTTTCTTGGTATTTGTTGTTGGACTACTTGATTTCTGCGATGTGCCAACTTATGCTTGTTATTTACCCTTTGTTACTTTCTTGACAACCACTAGTACCTTTCACTGATTTGGCCATTCCCCTATCACCCATTGTACTTATTCTGTTTTGATACAAAACTGCATCTTCAATCATGTCTTCTTGGCATCTCTACTTGCTTGTATCCATATGTTATGCCTTGAAGTTTTCTATCCCTTCATTCTCCTTCACCAATTCTGGTGAGATCCTCCATGTGTCTGCTATCTTTTCCTGCATCTCCTCAAGATACATGTAAAAAATTCTAGAATTAGCTTTCCTCTGCTTTAGATCTGCATTGTGCCACATAGTTATATACCTTGCTACGTGACACTTTCATGTTCTATCATAGAAGGATGAATACTTCGATTCTTCCCATGCCACTAAGGATATCAAAATAAACAACCAAGAATAATGGAACTCTCTCCCAAAATCTTGTGCATCTCTACAATCCTCCAAAAATAAGTTCAACAAGTATGGTTCCCAACCAAGTACTGTCCCCTTTGCACATTGCACGACTACTGCTACCACTCTAGTTGGTGCCTCTTCCTTGCGACATTTTCTCAGTAACTTGCAAACCATCAGATTTTTTATGAATCTTGTGGCTGGTTCATTAATATTCTTGAAAATCATGTCTCTGTTGCCCATGTCAGTGCCAAATTGAGCTTTTAATTCCTTTGAAAAAAAAAATTTCCTTCGTCCTATCACGTAAATATTGCTTAGGCTTCACTCCATTTGTTGGAAGACATGTACTCTTTGCAATTAGGTCTACATCAATTGGGATAGGTCTGCCCATCCAAAAAAATCCTCCTTGTACTCTCATCATTAGTTTTTTGATGTAGACATGTTGACGCTTGAATATGTTAGGACCGAAATGACAACCCGACGAGGATACAAATACCCTTGCATTTTTATAGAGGTGGTACTCCCTTGTTTTATGATTTTCGTGGGACTCTAGGTCTTCATAATGTGGGAATTTACATAAGTTTGTCGTGGTAATCAAAGAAAAAGTAAAGATTGCAAAAATGGAAAATGTTTTTATCTTCTTTTAAAGAAAGCTCCCGAGAATGGACCAGGAACCACACACATTCACACATTTAAAGTAAATAAGAAACAATTCCTCACATCCATCATAGTTTGGCTAAAGATTTCTGATCACATAAAATAAAAGGAAATGATCCACACGCATAAGAGAACTTTTACAAAGTGATACATGAGAAGCTCAAATAAAGATAATGATAGATCAACCTCAAATAATTTATATTCAAAAAACTGGGTTACAAAGTACAATCGAGATTGTTCCCAAAATAGCTCTCTTGAAATTTCTAAAAAATATATAGTTTATTACATATTCTCTGAAATTTAAATGTGTTTGTTATAAATAATGGGATTGGGGCTCCTATGGACCATAAAGAAAATATATATAAGAATGAATTTTGTAGAAGGAAGAAAGTGGGTGATGGAATACACCAAGACCTGGTAAGAAGAAAAAGAAAATTATCAGTCTTCAATTAAACCTTTCTATTTAAAGAGGTGGAGTAACTGGATGAAGAACTTGAAAAAGAAAGAAGGACGTGATCAATACAAACTTACTATGATGGTATCTCTCCTCGTTACTTTCTTGCTGATGTCCTTTTATTGCTTTCATCGGCGGTTACAGGAACTGTCTCAACTGTTTTTTTCCCTTCATTAGTCAGTTTGTCGATACATTTTTTAAACCACTCTTTGATGTAGTTTTTCATAGGTTCCACATTGATTTCATGCCATATTTTAATATTGAAAAAATCACCCTCCAAGTCACGGAGATCAATGGAAATTCCATGTAATGTTTCTTCAATATCCTGGTTCTTTACGGAATAATCTATTAGCCAATTATCTATGGCATTCTCATCATATACAACTATGCCATATAATTGTTCAATTGATAATCCTTTAAAAATATCAACTTGCTCATCGACCTGTTGTTTTGTTAGGATCAATGAATTGAGGATCAACTTGGGATGTTGGACCTCGTTAGTGCTTCCGACTAGGTCCACCTCCATGAGCCTTTTGAATATATCTTCTCTCCTTGTTATGGCTTGGTTGCACACATGAACAATGTTGTTCAAGTTCTTTATTTTCTCTTTCCAACAAGCATTCAACTACTTGATCTAACTTGGAGAGGGAAGGTCCCCCTCTCTTCTCTTAAGATCTGACATGTTAGTAAATTTAATACCAAAGGGTACCACTACATCAAGGTAGAAACCTTCTTCATTTTTTAGATCGGCCTGTAGATATTCAAGGAAGGCATGCGCCCTCGTGCCAAAAGAAATCATGCTCTTTGAAATTTTCCAAGATTCTATAATCAATGCCATTCATTTCTTGATGTTATTCTCCACGTAACTCTTGGCTGATGTGAGTAAGCTTGAGGATCCTTTTATTCTGGCTACAAGTGTGGTAGGTCCAAAAATTTCCAAAGGGATGGAAATGAGTGGAATTATATGCTGGCTTGGTATATATTTCTTGGTGCACTAGGAAACCAATTCCTTGCAGTTAAAAACTTATGGAACGCAACTTGCACATGCAATGTCGGACTTCCAAATTACTTCCTTCTGAGCAGAAGGGGATGAATAATAAGAGTATGCTCTAGACCACTAAAAATTATGATCTTCTCATCCAAAAATGTTCAAGGTATCTTCACAGAACTGTTGTCGAGTTGTTGCTGCCATAAGTTGACGAGAGCGTTATTTTTTATCTAGATAATCCTATAGATGGGTGATTGAGAGATAATATATAATATTCCACAGATCATGGTTTAACGTGGTTTAATGTAGAAGTTCCTCGAGCCCTTCACCTATTAATGACAATCTTTACAGAACCTGAATGATGAGTTGTTAGCATTAAAGCATACTAAATGTGTATTGGGAAAAACACGAAGGTGGTGGGGACAGACGAGAGAGAAATAGGATTTGAGATTTTTGTCAACTTGG
>JASDQU011105019.1:18831-33466 GCA_032191745.1 Picea mariana
GCTCGCTGGCCCTGAAAATTCAATGCCTCACAGGCTGGTAGGCGGATGGCTTGATGAGGTATGGGATGGTGAACCACCCATCCGTAGAGCCGTCAGGCCTGATTGGTGCGAGGGTAATCATGCCACACGCAACCTCGCGAGAGGATAAGGCGTATGGCAGAAGCGATTAGGAGGGCAGGCGCGAGGGGAACTCTAGCATTACGCAGAGTGAGTGATAGGAGAGAGGAAGGATTGCAACCTTCGCTCCTGGTCACTGGCAGACAGAGAGATGCAGTCTCAGAACATCATGGTCTCAGCTCGGGGGTGGCTAGTGGTGAATCCGTTGGGAGTCACTAAGCCTACGGTTGGGTGGAAACGAGCACCCCTCTCAGTAGTCGTACCCGCTTCTGAAGTTATTTATGATAAGTGTTTTGTTCATATTGCATCTTGAAATTCATATGCTGACATATATGCTCATAACCTGTGAAATGGTGAACAATTACAGTATAAGAATGTCTGTGCAATGTTTTGATAAGTAATGTTCGATATATGCTTATAACAGAATGACCACGCATGGCTTATGCTGATAAATGAATTTAATTAGGCATGGTTCAAACTAAGTTAGGCTTCTAGCCCATTCTCGAGAAGCTGTTTACCCTTATCTACCCATGGGAATGCCTCGGTATAGACCTCTTCACGAATATTCCCTCCTTAGAAAGGTTCACCAAGAACCCAGAAAAGGGACTTGAACGCGCAAGTCTCGTTAATCCTGTACAAGAAGGAATGACCCTCTTAAGGTTCTGAGGTAGCAGGGTAGGGATAGGTAACAAATCAACGAATGAGGCCTCGTTCGATGACCCATAGCCATTCATGAACGTTAGATTGACAAAAGTAACCATGGCATTACATAGCTTGCCCCATTTTCCCTCTATCTTCGTGAACAACGAGGAAATCGAGATCGTAGATCCCAAGGCCCAGGAGAACATTTGAACCATTGATCTTTCCACATCCACGAAGTAGTGGAGGAATACATAAGGAGGGACAATCTGAGCCGTTGGATCTCATTCGAAAATCCCATCAGTCATTGGATCGGGTTAAGATACTCGGAGTCTAGTCTCTGGAGTGTGCACGGGAGGAATGGATCTAGGCCGTTAGATCTTGGCCCATTTACCCATCAATCGTCAGTTCGGATAGGAGGTGCACGGGGTTTAACCCTTC
Source organism: Picea mariana (assembly GCA_032191745.1). Lineage (NCBI taxonomy): Eukaryota > Viridiplantae > Streptophyta > Pinopsida > Pinales > Pinaceae > Picea > Picea mariana. The sequence goes on from JASDQU011105019.1 coordinate 20,029, forward strand.
GTACACCAGGCAGACGTCCCGACCTTCATCGAGATATCGGGGATCCTGGTGACAAAGTGGTTATGCACTTTGGGATTGCGAACTGTGAAACTCCGATAAGTGGGAGCCAACTGTCAGTCAGTCGAGATTCGGAGGATCGGGAATCATGGGGACGAAAAGTCCATACATTGTGAAACACTGAAGTCTGAAATCCCGACGAGAGGGAAGGTTGTGGTCACAGAGAGATTGGTCACGTGGAATAAAGACCTAGCCCGGAAGGCTAGGGTGGCAGAGGAACGTGTCGGAATCGGGGATCGGTGAACTGAGTTGTTGGTACATCATGAATGTCAAAACCCCGATAGGAGGAATTTTTTATAGAAGTATGTGGTTGCGGCCATACGAGAGGTGGTCGCATGGACCATGGCTTAACCTGGACCATCTATCCATTTAGGACGTGTGTCAGAGATCCGAAGAAAGTCGGGGATCGACATATCGGGGATTCCGTGGACGCAAAATCTCTGCATTTCGGAATCGCGAAGTCTGAAACCCTGATGAGTGGGGGGGCGACTGTAAGCCCATTAGAGAAGGAGGATAGTGCCACCGTGAGGGGCCAACTATCAGCAAACCAGAGAGTCGGGATTCAAGGAATCAGGAATCCCGTGGACATATGCACTTTGATATTAGAAAGCCCAAACCCTGACGAAAGGAAATCTATAAGGCTGCAGTCTTGAGTGCACGGTCGTATGGAATAGGAGCCTAGCCAGGGAGGGGCTAAGGCCAAAAAGGAGTTCATCGACCATCGGGAATTGCAGAGTACAAGAACCCTTGACAACGAGAAAGACGAAACCTCGATAATTGAAATTAAGATCAGGGAAGACTACGGTCAAGGTGCAAAAGGNGGTTGCGGCCATACGAGAGGTGGTTGCATGGACCATGGCTTAACCTGGACCATCTATCCATTTAGGACGCGTGTCAGAGATCCGAAGAAAGTCGGGGATCGACATATCGGGGATTCCGTGGACGCAAAATCTCTGCATTTCGGAATCGCGAAGTCTGAAACCCTGATGAGTGGGGGGGCGACTGTCAGCCCATTAGAGAAGGAGGATAGTGCCACCGTGAGGGGCCAACTATCAGCAAACCAGAGAGTTGGGATTTGAGGAATCAGGAATCCCGTGGACATATGCACTTTGATATTAGAAAGCCCAAACCCCGACGAAAGGAAATCTATAAGGCTGCAGTCTTGAGTGCACGGTCATATGGAATAGGAGCCTAGCCAGGGAGGGGCTAAGGCCAAAAAGGAGTTCATCGACCATAGGGAATTGCAGAGTACAAGAACCCTTGACAACGAGAAAGACGAAACCTCGATAATTGAAATTAAGATCAGGGAAGACTACGGTCAAGGTGCAAAAGGTTGTGTAGGAGAGAGAAAGAGCCAGCTTACGCTAGGTATCCATGGTTATTTAGGGGTTCGAGTCTGAAAAAGGACCGGAAAACCTAAATTTAGGTAGCGGGTATGTTACAAGCATGGTGAGATAAAGAGTTTTTCATGAAAATAATATTTTGGGTGCTGTGTGACATATCGCATAGAAAGAGATTTTCTGTGCGACACAAGTTTTATCACATCCCTTTTTACTTTAGGTGTGATAAGTTGTTTGATATTAGTGTGCTACATCGGAAATGTTTTGAGTTGGAATACAATGAAAAAGAGAGAAATTGTGGCCAATGTGATATGTCACGAGGTAAGAAACTTTGTGGTAGTGAAAAATGTTTCATAGAAAGATTCTTCTAGGTCAAAACAACAAGGATGGAGAAAAAATTGAGTTGTGTAGAGAATATTTTTTAGTTCGTTTGAAATATCACAAGGGAAAGACTTTTTATTAGTCACGATGTATCGCACCGAAGTAAACTTTGTGTGAAGTTTCATTTTGTGAGTGAAATATTTTTCAAGGGACGTGACAAATCGCACAAAAGTAATTTTTTGTGCGATGTGTCATTTCACAAGTGAAATATTTCTCAAGTGAGGCGATATATCGCAACAAAGAAAATTTTGTGTGATGCATCATTTCGTGAGTGAAAGAACTTTGATTATGAAATGATGCAAGGAAAAAAAAACTGATAAAGGATAGTTGCCGTTAGAGAAAGAGTTTTACATATAATTTTTTCCATTTTTGTAACTAACGAAACTTCAAGCAAATGTATTGTGTCACATGGAAAAACAATTTAGATTGATCCACTATGTTCCAAGAAAAGTGAAATTAGTTGTGATATTCATTGTGTCATAGGAACAGTGGAATCATTAGTGACATGCATACATCCTGAGTGGAACTAAGGGTTAAGAACTTGTGTTTCCTCCTAAGAAGTCACAAGTTCAAATCGAGAGGGGGTTGGGGTATGTATACCTCCGTATAATTTACCAGTGAAATTGTTGGGCAGAGGGGATCCCTTGTCCCATAAACAAGGGGATCTCATACACCAATTTGGTTTCTGGCTTGGTTGTGACCTTAAAAATATATTATTTATACAACATGAGTGGGCCTAATGGTTAAGAACATGTGTTTCCTCATAAGAGGTCACAAGTTCAAATCTAGAGGGGGGTAGGGTATGTTTACCTATGTAGACTTTACCAGTCAAAATCGTTGGGTAGAGGGGGTCTGGTACACCAATTTGGTGTCTGGCTTGGCCGTGACCTTAAAAATATATTATTATTATTATTACCATTGTGTCATAGACAAAGTGAAATCATTTTCAACACACGTTGTGTCACAAATTTCAAGAATGTGTGAAAAGGATAATTATGTACATCTTTTTGAAAGTATTTGAAAGGGAAAAAATAACTTGTGCAAAGACTAATAAAAAACCCAAAAAAATATTTGAGGATCCTAGTAAAACAAGTTCCTTAGGTGGCTAAGATTTTCAAAATTAAGAAAGAAAAATAATAGTGAAGGCCAAAAAGGTTAAGAAATCCAAGAGGAAGAGGGGCCCTATAGTATTCTACTATTAATAGATGTTGAAAGTAAAAAACATTATAGGGAGGTTATTGATAGCTCAATAAATGGTGTTACACTAAGAAAAACTATGAATCTACAAGCAAGCCTTAAGACAATCATTATTTATATTAGAAGATTTTATCTTACAAATAAATTAAGCTTCAACTCAATGAGTCCCACTACAACTTATCCTTCAAATAAGTTGGATGAGTGTTCATTTCTAGATTGAGTAGGTCACTAGTTATGAAAGAAAGGAAAGAGTGTGAATTTCATTCCCTAACTTAATCATTCCTCAGAGGCTAGTTTGGTATCACAAGGTAATTACATATGAGGAATCTTAAATAGTTCACACTAATTTTTTCCATTCTTTAAAGTTTCTCCACTGCCACAAAGTGTCCATAACCCTAAAAGTCACCCTGATATCATAGGCATTGATCCACTTCCATGCAACATCCATAGCCTTGATGGAGATGCCTACATGTTCCACATGATCTGAAATTCCTTTCCCAAGACTTTACCTTTATATTATTCACTTTTTATCTCCTTTTAGAGAGAGGGGACAGGGAATCACAATCATCATTTAAAGGCATGTGGGTTGATTCATGTTAGTGAGAACTATATTGGACATGCCTTCTTTATGAAAAGAATCTCTCTTATGTGTAATGCCTCAAACAATCCATCAAATTTTAGGTAAGATGTTAGTCATTGATAGATGTGTGAGTGGAGCCTCAGAAATAACCAACAATATATTTATAACTAGGATTGAGTTTCTCATAGCCATTTGTTGCCTAAGTTTTGTTCCACTATTAAGTTTGAATTTCAGGTATTATTCAAAGGTGATGAATAAAGAATAAGAACCAATGTTTTTTCTATCGGGTTGAGAGTGGAATTCCATGATTTTTACCAACCGTGTTCAATGTCATTGAAGAAAGAAGAGCATTAGCATCATATGCTAAATTTATAAGAAGGATGCATGTTATAGCCTTAATTTCCACCGTATATTTTTAGGAGGAACAAAACATAAGATGCAAGACAAAACATAGCCTTTGACTCAATATTTATATAAATTTTGAAGGGTATCACTGGTCATCTATAATACAACCAACAACATGTCACTTTCCATCGGTATACAACAAGAAACACCCTCTCAAACCTTCTAGATTTGTGGAGTTTCAAAGATATGAGAAAGGGATGCATTGATTATTCATGGCATGATCCTTGGAACTCACAACATCTGAGTCTCCATTTATCTCTAGAAGATATAGAATCTCTCCCAAACCTAATCTTTGAAGAATCTATATAAGGAAGGTTAATATTGAACATGAAGAGGAAGAATCATTTGCATATATATGTTGTTGAAATTTAGAGGTGCTTCTCCATTCTACATCAGTTGCAATAAGGTTTTCAAGTTTGGTTGAAGAGATACATAGGAGTAAGGAGAAATGGTAAAGGAGGAGTGCATTCTACACCTTGAGGTAAAGTGCCTTAAGGTACTTCTCTATTCATCATTTTGATATATAGATCATTGGTTTTCCCCTATGAATATTTGTATTTCATTCATGAATGTTTAGATCTAGTTTATTCTTTCATAGATCATGTTAGATCCAATCTAGATCTAGGATTCTAACACTAAGAAAATAAGTAGGAAGGCATTGTTTATCACTTATGTGTAGGAAGCAGGTTGTGGGATATGGAGCAAGAACTTTAGGACTAGAGAAACCAGGATATGCAAGGATGACATTCAAAATTAAGGTATGTCTTCCTATCATCTATTCGTTTTGTTATGAATCTGATTTCTTGTTTCTAGGGAGAACCATAAAATTCTATCCCATTGTCTATCTATGATCAATAGGAAGATCCTAGGGAGATCTTACTATCCATTGTTGACATTTTCTCCATAACAGAAATGACGACTCCACTGGGGAAGAAACTTTGATTCTTCTCTATTTTAGTTTCCCTTGCCTATTCACCTATGTTCTTTGTTTTTGAGTCAATTATTTTCTTCCCTAACACTCCCTTAGAGATTAGATCTCTCAGATATGAGATAGATATTATTATTTTTTCAAATTTTTCCATTTTTTCACTTGTCTTCTATTAGAGATAGAGCAATAATGTTTCTTGTTGCACTACTAGTTTCTGGTGACAGTCTACAAATAATAGCATATTGCAAGGTACCAGTGACACCCTCTACAGGATTTGAAAATTGAATCTTTTTATTATATATTTTTCGTCATATATATAATCATATGATCTAAGGTATATGTAGTTGTCCTATGTGTCTAGATCTTATCTCTATTTGAGTCCTTTTTGTCACACATTTGGTCTTCAATCTAGATTTGAAGAGTGCTTGTGTGGCTTATTTGGATTACCTGCTTCCATTTGTTTTCTATTTTTTGATCCATTGACATTGGGTTATGCACCCAATAGATATTATTAGATTTGGCATTGTCCCATATTAGATTGCATTTGATTGGTTTTCCCTCTTTCAATTTGTGTCCATTGCTAGATCCACTTTCATTGTGTGTTTTGGGTTGATATCCCTAAAGAGACATTGGAGTGTGACTCTAAGCATCACTACCAATTTCCTACATCCCTTCTTGGTGATTTGTTGGTTTTCCATTTGCAAATTATTGTTCTTTCTTAGATTAAGGAAATTTTGCATCATAATTGAAAAAAAATAAAAATTGCTTGCATAAAAATCCTTTGAACATTGAAGACAAAGTGCATTGTTGAAGTGTTTCGTTTTGAGATCTTGTTAGGATTTTGGTTTTGATTTGTATTGCATGGTTTCTTAATGCTTGTGAGGTTTCATTGTAAAGTTTACAAAGAAAAAAATGTCTTTCCGTCCCATATCTAGAATTCATTAAATTGAAATATTGCATCGGCATTTTTGCATTGCTTTGGTTGGGTCAAGAATCATAAACACCTTCAAAGTTTCATTTTCCTCCCTTTTACATAAAAAAAAAACATAAGAAAATATCATGTAATATGAAATCAAGTAAACTCTTTTCTTTGATAGAAAACCAAAATTAGATAGGATTAGGGACTTGGAATAGGATTGGAGAGTGAACTCTTCAAGGCCACCAAACAAAACCTAGATTCATTAAAGAGTGTTAAATCCATTTTTGCAACTAGAGTGTTTTGGAATCTCCTCTAACATAGGATTCAATCATGAGGTCACATAGGGGAAAGTAGGGTGATTAACACTCTCTTCTTGTGTTGGTGTTTTTGGTATCGCTTGGACTACTATGTATACAAGGGTTTTGTTAGTGTTGGAATCTCCCTGTGAGGTATCAATTTAAAAGCTTCATGCATAGCTACCCAACCCTTATGTGTGGTTGGACATATGATTGTTTTCTTGGTCATTGATTGTGAGGTGGTAGCCTTAGTGACTCTTCCTAGGTAGCCTACAAATGTGACTACATGTGGGACCTTCTTGTAGTACATGGGGAAGACGTTCGTTCACAATATCAATTCCCTTGGAGGGTTCCCAGCTTAATAAAGGGTACTTGCATCGGTCAGGGTTGTTTAATGTAGTTCATAGTAACTTCTCCTCATATCTATGTTAGTTAAGATTGTGTGGACTTCATCTCCCTAAGAGGGTTGGTTTTCGTAAAGATACCTGAGCCATTTGTTTTCTTGTTGTTGTCTTAGATTTGTTAGGGGTGTGTTATTTGGTTTCGAGTCTATGTAATTCTTACATTGTATTGATATTGATTTGCACATATTATTTTCAGCGTGGTTGAATCACTGCATTAGTCTCATTGATTATGAGGAGTTGAGCCCATCAGAGAGGTGAAACCACCTCTTAAGCGGTGTGAAGTTGGAAATAAAATGAGAACACCTTGTTGCAGAGGTTTTCACAGAACCTCCCCGAAAAATTTACCCCTTAGGTTTTTATAGTAGAGGTTATTAGCAGAGGAGGGTGACAATTTGTTTTTTCCGATGCACATTTAAGGTCTATACACATCGTTTTGTACATTAAAAATAAAAAAATACACCATACTTTATAATAAAAAATACACACTTCACATAAATCTCACCAGTGTCATTGAACATTACACACAGTTGCACCTCATTTTTGTAAGGCACACCATGGTAGAGTAAATAAAAAATATTATGAAACCAATTTTCATTATTGCAGTGCATACCATGCTTCCAAACTCTCAAGCAAGCACCGTTTCCCACTGTTATACAATTTTTTTCCACCTGATCACCTGATGGGTTAGCAATCTGAGACACTAAATCATACCATTCTTCCTTGAGTACACACAAGATCTTTTCCTGGTCGCATGTTGTCCCTTTACATCCCATGACCAAATTTGATGGTCTTTTTTTGTACTCTTACAAAGAATGGTCAATCTCTCTCTACAAGAATGAAGGGTGTGATGAGGTCTGTTATTCCTCAATTAGCATTATTTACCAAGAGATGAGATGAAAGCTCTGGTTTTTCATAATCCGACCTCGATAATCCTTCTATCTTGAGTGCCTGCGACTTATCCTTCATATTATCTCCATTATCATATATATTGAGGTTCTCTCATGGGAAAAAGGAGGACAAAAAGAGAAAGTAAGCTTATATTGTCTAAATAGCTAGTGAAAGGAGTTTCAATAGAGATTCATTAGGATATCAGATTGTAAGTTGTAAATTGTTTCATTTTATCAATAGAATATGCACGAGACATTCCCTCTTATTTAACTATATAGTATTATCATGATTTTTGGAGAGAATTAGTATTTTAATATTATATCATTAGATCTATTATAAATCTATACATGATATATTTGATCTTGTGAAAGGAGCTTTTTTGTGTCTTCATGTGTGCATATTCACATTGAAAAGAAAGAAGGTTATGTTTGAGAAAGAAAACAAAAAAGGAGCGTGTAGGGACAATCGTCAGGTGACCAAGTAAGCCCTTTCATTATGTTCATTCATAAGTCATTTCCATGTATGATTTAGATCTATGAAGTTCCATCATTTGTATCTATGTTATGTCTTAGGTCTAGGAATAACCTAAGGGAGATAACTCCTGCAAGATACATTTTTCCTACAACACCCACCTTTCTTCGTTATACGCCCTATTTATGATGCTCTAGACCAACTTGGATAGATCCATTGGTAGATTCCACACATTTCCAAATTTTGGAAATTATCACGAATTTTCATTTCCTCTCAATGGTGCAACCATGTCTCCTCAGGACATAAGATAATAGGTTAATTATTTATTAAATTCCTATTTGCATTTTCATCCAATCAAAATTTGAATTTATCTTGAAATTTGGCCATTTTTCAATTCTTTTTTTAATTTCACATCGAGCACCTGAATGCTTCAGGTCACTCCGAAGTGGTGCATATTGTGTTATATTCATAGTGAGAATTACCACTAGTGCATATCATTATATATGTATGCACTAGTGTCGTTCAAGCAAGAGAACTATAATATATTATAGAAACAAAGTGATGTGTCCTTTGGAACACCTTGCAGCTGATGCACAATTAGATTTGAGTTGCATGGGTATATTTCACTTAATTGATTGCATCTATAGATTAACGATTTATACAATTTAACATAGCGGTGAAACCCATTTCACCAACTGCATTGGGGCATACGGAAAAAATAAATCACCGGTGAATCAATTTTCAAAAGAACCTCCATACTTGGCATAGTGAGGTGTCTCATTAGATGCCTCATTCCATGTTCTCTATCATTTACAACTCACTTTGGAACAAAAAAATGGTGCTCCACTATGACCTAGGTGGATATAAGAATGCCCAAAAATTTATCATCTCAAATTCAAATGAAAATGACTCCATTGTGTATATCTGAAGGATATCTTTCTAACGATGTGTGAATCACCTCAAACTGATGTCGTATGAAGAAGTTATGATGTTTTGAATATTTTGACCAACAAGGAAAAAGTTAAGCATGGAAGGACACGTGGTAGGCCCACAAGATGCCACATGTCCATGTGTACAACTGACATAGGGTGATTTCATGATGATGCAAGCATGATGACATAGAAGTTTTTATAGTGACGTGGAAGGTGATATGTGGAAGGATAGTGATGATGTGGAAATGACAGGTGACAAGTGATGTATGAAATTTGATTGTGTGTTGATGTGGCACTAACTATGTAACATATGGGCCAATAGGAGCATGACACATGGACCAATGAGATGGTGCCATGTGATGCTAAGAATTTTCCCAATATGGCCTTATCCAAAAATTTGTTGGGTCGATGGGAATCGAACTCATGACCTTTGGTATATGGCTTCATTGGTTTAACCAATAGAGTAACAACAACAATTAATGTAACTATTCACACATTCTATAACTAGATCATCATTATAATAATACACAAAAAATGGGCATCAACTAGGGTCGACCTTGAGACCTTCAAACCAACGACCCAATGTTTAAACAAAGTACTCTAGCCATTTCACCATGTGGGGGCCTTTATTACCACCCACAAATTAAATGCATTTAACCATAAATCCATATCATATAGGGGGTTGGGTGGGTTTCGACCCCCTGAATTCCCCTATTTAAACTATCTCTCGAACCAATGCACGAGACATGGAACTGCATTCCAAAGAGTGGAACAGTTGAATCAAATTTTGTGCCAAGAGGTTAAGATGTTGATTGTGCATCGATTTTCATGCCATAGAATTCCTTGAGAAATTTATAGCGTATTTATACTCATTTTTCTCATAATTTGAGAGGAATTTAGTGGTGATATATGTTTCTGGAGTAGTAGTTTTAGAAGGTCATTGTAAGAACACAAGTTAAATTCATTATTTTATCAAGCATTTGAGCATTAATAGAGAGTTCTCTCATTTGGAAGTGGCCTCAGAGACATAGCCCAATATGGGTGAACTCCGTTATCAACTTGTGTAATGTGTCGTGTTCTTGTGGTTTCTATTTCACTCAGTTTCTTGTGAGTTATTTTTCATTATTGAGTTTTTGGATAATGAAATGAATTCATATGTTATTTTTCAAATAGTGAAGATGATCTTGATTTTTTGAATCAAGTTGGATGTTAATGTATATTTAAGAAAAAAATTAACATATAAGGATTTTTGGATCAATTTGGTATCAGAGAAGGTTTAGAAAAGTGTTTTCAAGTGAATGCTTAGGAGGTCCAAATCCAAGTTAGGTGAAGGCATGCTTGAATACTTCAACCCATAAATTCAAAGAGAATTTTGGAAAAGAGGAATGACATCCAAAGGAGGAGAAAATACTATAATAAGATTTTAGGCTTTGACATAGGAATTTCTCAAGATGAAGAGAATGGTGGAAGAGTTGCATCATAAGGCTCAAGGAGGAGTTGAAACATTGGTAAACGATGAAGGATAAGGAGGAGATGAAAAACCTTCATAGTTTCACTTGTCCCCATCATCATCATAATCATCATCATCATTGTGGTCGTTGTATTCTTTTGATGAGAGTGAACATTCTCCTCATACGAAGAATCCTTCTCATTCTCATGATTTTCCTTTATTAAAGTTATATGTAATGTTTGATTTTTCAATTTATGATGGAGATTTGAATACAAATAAATTGGAAAATTGGATCAAACAAATTGAATTATATTGCAGGGTATAGAAAATCATAGGTGATGCTACAAAAATATAGTTGGATACTCTTCGTCCGAGAAACAACACTTTGATATGGTGGGAGAGTAAGACACAAACTGATCTCCTCCAATAGGGTAAATTAATTTCTTCTTGGGATGAATTTAATACTGCATTAAGAAAACAATTTTATCCATTGTCTTATATGCAAACGAAAATAATAATTTGGCAACATCTAAGACAAGGAAAAGGGAAAATTTTTCAAGTATATACATAGGAATTTAAGAAAAAAGTATTATCTTTGGGAATTCCATTATATACTTGTGATATTATTATTAAATATATTGGTGGTATGCATTCGTATCTTTGACATACTATATATATGTTTAACCCTACTAATATTGACAAAGTGTCAGTACAATCTACTCCTTTGGAATCTAGCAAGGGAAAGCATGTGTTTGAATATAAGAAGCCATACAAATTCAAGAAGCATTCGAAGGGAAAAAGGAAAAGTAATAAGTCAAATACAATGAATAAAATTGAATAGAAGACTAGATGTTCTCACTGCAAGAGGAAAGGACTTGAGTAGAAAGAATGTTGGAAGTTGCATACAAAGTTGTCACCATATAAGTTCTACGACAAGGGGAAACAAATGACTGTTGCAACAACTCAACAAGATATGGAATCGAATTTAGGAGACAAAAATAAAATCAAAACAATGGGAAGTAAAGGTATATCAATTGATAGTTATAGTTCTTCATTTCAATATGCTAAATTGGAAAGTGTTCTTAATAAAAAGAAACAAAGTGAGTTTTTCCATGTAAGGGTCATAATGAAGCATACAAAGATAAATACTTTGTTTGAAAGTGGATCTCAAGTGAATTTAATATCTGAAGCAATTGTTGATAAGTTAGGTTTGAATACCACACCTCATGTGAAACCATATTCATTAGGTTGGGTGTGTGATGATGCTAAGTTGTAGGTAACTAAACAATGTAAAATCATATTTGCAATTACTTCCAAGTTCATTGATCAAGATGATTTGGATTTGGTGCCACTTGAAAACAAATAACATCTTTTCAAAGATGGGATTGAATATATTGTTAGATCTCACCATATTAAAGCTAATCTTTCTTTAGTGAGAAGAGGAAAAATTAAGAGAGTTTTAAGTGCTAGTAAATATTTTGTTCTCATGATGGTGAAGAAAAAAGAGGAAGATGTATTAGATTATTTTTTAGGTTGTGATCCAGGTCATAAACATGAATTGGTAAAGATCATTTCTAACTATGATGAGCCATTTCATGAAACTATGAGGTCTCCTCCAAAGAGGGGAATTGAACATGAAATTTATTTGCAGGAGGATGATCCTCTTCCTAATATTGGTGTGAAAAAGGTATTTCAGTGGCGAGGAAAGAAACATAAATCCTTCGAGACGTTGAAAGAGAAAATAAGTACCACACCAATTTTGTCTTTGCCAAATCCAACAACCATTTGAGATACAAAATGATGTGAGCATATATTCCATGGGAGCAGTCTTCATGCAACAAGGTAAACCTACTTGTTACCATTATGTTACTTTTATTCAAGCAATAATTAACTATCCAACATATGAAAAGGAATTGTATGATTTGGTACAAAGTGTTAAAAATGGTAGCATTACTTAATGGGGAAGGAGACAATAATTCATACGTATCATCAACCATTACAATATTTTGAATCAAAAACCAAGATACAACAGTCATGACACTTTATTTGGATGGGTTTATTACAACAATTTAATTTGGTAATTAAGTATAACAAGAGTATTCATAATAAGGTTTCATATATGTTATCAAGACCAATGGTCAATGCATCTACAATATTGGCGCAACCTGCACTCCTCGGAGCACGTTCGCCTGCTCAGGACCTTCTTTCCTCTTGGCCCGAAGAACGTAAATGTTCTTCTATCTCCCAATCGGAAGATCTGCACCCACAGTTCACGTCTCACRTTCCTCTTTACTTACTTATTGGAGGATCGGAACTTCACGGCTTSGCAAGTTCTTTATTGATAGATTAGGCTCTCGAATCCCCAAGACCCGATGTGTCAGTCAACGCTGACTTCCTCCCTCTACTATCGAAACTTCTGTCCTTATCGCGACTTCGCAATTCGCAACACCAAGCGCTYGATTGTCCACAACCCAATGCACGAGACGCCAAAATGCCAAACTCGCGATCTCGCTCCCTCACGACTTCGCCACTMGCGAGATCAAAGGATTTCTACCTCGACTACCGAGGCCYGAGATACCGATACYTRCAATATCGCTGCCTCACAACTTCGCTACTCACGAGGTCAAATAATTCCCTCGTCAACTCCCGATGCCCGAGACACCGAACCTATGATAGTTTATGCCACCAGTCTTCCACTATCTCCTGTGGCCCACACTGCTTACTTAGCTATCGAAATATTTCCTCTCACTATATCACGACTTCCGTTGCATATATTTGGAGTCTCTCCTCACGAACTACTGATATATCGATCCACGAGTAGAACCAACACTCCTCGTGATCCCGATCGACGACTCCTACTCTCACGAGCTTCGAACACCTTTTTGCTCCTGCACTGTAGCCTCCTTGCCCCTGCAAGATCCAACAATCCATGACATTTCATGAAATCTCCTCGAAGGATTTCGTCCGTCCGTTTCCCCCTTGTCCAATCCATGAAACAACAAGCCATTCTTCCATAGAACTCGTCACCCTGTGCGCAACCCTGCGACGTTTCTTGCAACCTTCAAGGCCCAACTTTCTCACTTGTCCTTCGACGAACTCAAAGGTCTATCCTTCCTGATCTTTTCTCCCATCTTTCGAGTCCCTTCAGGAAACGCCTTTCACGCACTCCTTGTGGAAAATCTTCAAACAC
>JASDQU011105020.1:1198-19479 GCA_032191745.1 Picea mariana
TTCATGTCTTATAATTTCCATCATCATGCAATCATTACCATGATGAACAAACTTGCCACCACCTCCAAGCTAGATGACGTCGTCGATGCCACCAACATCGATGTCGCTGCCACAAAGCTAAGTGACCTGGCTTATAATTATTTTTGGGTTATTTTTGTGATAAATGAGTGTTATATGCATACCATATAAATGTTTGAGTTAAATAGTGATTGAGATGATGGGTCTATGTTATCAACCAATTTATTGATGAACCAACACTAACGTAGCGTAGAGGAGGAGATCGAGTCTTAGTCTTATAGCACATTTATGTTTGCACGTGAAACATTTATGTAAGATATATAAAATAAATAAATGGATGGGAAAAGTAATCTATCAACACGTTTATGTTTGCATGTGAAACATTTATATAAAATATACAAATAAATGAGAAATTAATCTATTGATATAAAAGTTTTGGACGGAAACTTCTAGATGACTACACACGAAAAATTAATAAAATTGTAGTATGAATATTAAAATATGAGACAAACTCGATTGTCATGATAGTGATGTGGACAAATATTGTTTATCTCGATTAATATGATAGTGATGCGGCCAAATAATGTTTATTTGGGTTTAAAATTGCATGTGGTTTAGGTAATAATTGTAAGATACTTACATGGTAATGGAGTAATGTCAACAAAACGCTATGACGAAGTTTTATATTATATATTAATATTATTTTGTGTAGTATTTATAAAGGATAAAATTATCCACGTATGCAATTAAGAATTTTTGAGTGAGTAGTTTTATTAGAAATTAGAAAATACAATTTAAAAATATATTTATGAATTTTTTATTAAATTGTCATGTTGTAATCTTCACATGTATTTGTTGACTTTTGTTTATTGGGAAAACATATTAAAAATTTATGGACAAGATGCTTTGCTAGGTAAGATTTGATCATATTTGATTTTGAATTGAAAGTTGTGGATTATGTGGTTCCCAAGGCAACGATTTGATAGTCATAGACATAATGGTTTAAGCTAAAGTTTATAGGAGGAGCTCATACTCTTAGACAATAAATAATAATAATGATGATCAAACTTTAATTTTAAGCTCATACTTGGTTAAACTTCAAATTGAAGTATGGGATTCCTTAGTTTATAATGGTTTAAGTTAAAAAAAACATATTCTTCTTCGTGCTCTCTATTTTCATTAGCATATTCCAAACAAAAGGTAATAATTTTATAGTAAAATTAGGGTTAGGTGGGGTTTGCACGATTCACTACATGCATTTCTTGAAATTCTCTTTACCCCTACATGTTGGAAGGTTTTGTTTATGAAGGATTTGAAAAGAAGATAGAAGCTATTGATCTACCATACAAAGAGTTGGTTTATGAAGAAGCTTTGATATATTCTAAGTGTGTGACTCCATCTGTGATGCCACCATAAAGCTTGCTTATTACAAATGGGAAGAGGAGGTTTGAAGTCAAATCTCATGGGTAAAGAACTTGATTTAGGTAAAACTTAACAAGTTTTAGACTACTATTTTGTCTAGATAATTTAGGTTTGGTTATGGGTTTTTTAATCTTATGGGTAGAGGTAGGGCTTGATTCCTTTATACATTCTCTAATCTCCCTAGAGTGTGGAAGGGTTTATGAGAGGGATTCTATGATCTATAAACTACCATGTATATTTCACTAGAATAGTTCATCACAACAAATCTAATAAATAAATCTGATTATGTATGAAGGTTAAATTCTTTTAGGTTTCCATAATATTTAGTTATTGATTTTCTGCTTATGCATGAAATAGATAAAATGTGGAAAATAGAGAATAGTAAAATACAATCACACACCATCCATAAAATGACACAAGATATGACCTGGGAAACCCAATACGTGAGAAAACCCAGCAAGAAGGTGAGGTTGCTCTTCTATCTTTTCTCTAGTATAGAAATAATGCAAGTACAAAGAAACATGCATGCTCTGTGGAGTTGCCTTTGAACTATGACTTGTATAGCTACTACAAAATCTCTACTCCTTTGTTATTCTCATAGAATACCACCCTCAGATATTCTACTCATCTATGGAACAAGATACAATTGAAAATAATGGAACCCCTTCTCCTCCTAGTGGCCTGGTATTTAACATAGCTCGATAGCTAGCTAGCCAGTGGCCTTGAAGTCCTCATCTTCTATGTATGCCTCTTTGTATGCATCATGTGTAAAAGGATCCATTTGCATAAGAGTTCCCAAAGTTGTAAACTTCGATGTGGGTGGCCATGAAAGCATGCATGCCAACTTATTTTTTCTACCCTTCTTATACTTGATGACTAGATGAAATTGTTGTAAGAACCCCATCCACTTTTCATGCCCGGTTTGTTGTAGCTTACTCTAGGCTTGCAAATAATGTAGTGGTTGGTGATATGTGTGGATGATGGTATCCTTTCACATCATATAGTTATTCCACTTTTTGGAATATTGTACCAAGGCATAGAGCTCCTTATCGTAGGTAGGGTAGTGTTCTGAGAACAAAACAATCCACCAAAACTATTAGTTTTGGTGGGGAACCACACTACCAAATTTTGGCAATGCACTACTCTTTACCTACCTGAATATTTATTCACTTACAATATTAATGTTTGCATATGGTCACTGAATCCAGAGTGAAGAAACTCTTTGTTAAACTTCAATTTCATCTTTTCATACCATTCATACATTACTCTACAAGCTCCAAACCCTTTTCCAAAGTGAACCATTAACAACTACAAAGCTTCTTCCCCCACCTTTTTTTCAATTCATATGAACTTGATCTTTATATTTTCATCATCTCTTTACTTCCCACTATTCAACACTCTCAAAACCAAAATATCAACGACAAATCCTTTACAATGTCGTTGTCAAGGGGAAAGTAGTCGAAAGTAATCTTTCATGAGTTTTCCTTGAATCCAACGAAGAAGTATCCCCCCCCCCCCTTTTTAAGCCATATCATCATCCAAAGGGAATGACAAGATTGGTCCCTAAGCCCACATTAACATGATTCTTTATTTTACCATACTTGGGCCCCATTTTCCTCGTCACTTCATGGTATCACCTTTATTCCCATGCGTGGTGATCTCCTACTCACTGGTTCCTTTCAGCGAAACCTTTTCTTCGTCGGTAAATACTTTGGGTATGCTTCTGTTATTTCCCTTGCAAAATGCCRAYGATGAMACTACTTAAATAKATCRTCGACGACCGAACCTTAATCTCATCCTACAAATGAGATATGTTTAGTGATCCCTGACTACATCAAAGCCATTAAAAMTACATTATCCCTTGACCTGGACCACACAACTATTTTAATGTAATACCATAACGATAAAGGAGAGGATTTATTTTAAGTGACTRGATTAATAAGTTTTGTAAGCTTATTGAAAACCTTTATAAATTTCCTCGAASRYAATGAMAAACTTAAAGGTGTTGTCATTGGAAGATTTCTCTACAATCTTTATCAAATAGGCTTTGTCCTTGTAAAATTCTGACGACGACATCATATCAACAATTCCTTCCTCATATCAATTCCACTCCCCTGAYGATATGATTAAYRGTCATAATCTMTGGRCTTTTTGTGAAAACAYGTATGRCACCGTGTACGAATCTGACCAAGTCAGAGTTGTAATACATTTTTTTCATTAATTGCAAAAGGATTTGGAGGGAATTTGGGAAATGTTAAAACATTGTGGAGACTTAATTTACCTTACTAATTTGTATTACTACCAAGAAGCATAAGCACTACTATTGCAACAGTCTAATCAATTTCTCTGTCGATTATTATCTCTGGTTTACAGGTGAGTGTTTCATAAGGCAATTTAGTAAAATTTTACCTATATCATTGTGATAGTATGTTGATTTTTTTTAATTGTATGGTTTATGCAGGTGGGAAAATGTCTCGGATGCTAACAAGAAAAGGGAAACTCTAAATAACCTTTGCACTTATTCCTGCTACAACTCCATATTCTCTCAATATCTCTGATACAAAAATCCATGATGAGATGGAATATTGCCTCAGCTATTACAATATCTTTGACATGAAATATTCCCACCTGATGATGTAGATAGTGATGAATACATAAATTTCCTCAAAAGTAGCATCCACACAGTAGCTGCTCACTCATAACTCTTTCCTTACAATGATGTTGGAAGATGGTGTTTTGCATATTTATAGAAATACACAGGGTTGATAGTCAATGCTTCAAGCCTACCAATTTCCTCGCTCAAGACAAAAGATTTGAAGGTTCGGTATAAGAACCTAGAACCCACTTTGTGTTAGATGAATCATTCCTGGGAAAGTTTGGGATTGATCACCAAGATTTAGAAAACCTGATGGAAGATTGGTTCCTTGATGAATAATGGCTAGCAAAAATGGGAGAAAGAAATGTCCTGACACAGTATTTAAGAATCACTTATGGAATTCTAAATTCTATTATTGCATACTCTATGGTGAATAAACTAGTACCTAATTTAGGATGGAATGGTTTCCTATGGATTGTATAATAGTTAAAACTAAAAAATATTTTAATTGGGATAGCATCCTATCGTTCAACATCACAAAGTGAGTTCTAGACCCCAAAGGTATGAAAAATAGTGCTTTTTACATGTCATTCTATCTTATAGACGTGATTTGTGAGACCAATTGTTTCTCTTCCTTTAATTGGCCTTGGACCCTAGATCAAAGCCTTGTCCATGTGTATTGTTCTCAATTATGGAAGGCTAAGTGAAAATATAAGTTTTTCGATAGTTGTGAATTTTTTCGTGCTCTCTTGCACAAGGAAATATTTGGTTCTTACCCACATAGGATATGCCCATTATCTATCAAATCCCTAAAATGAATCAGGGTCTGGTACATGAAGAAGTATTATACCTATGTCAGAATATTTGGGGCCGCAGGACCACTACATTGTTTACCCAAATATGTATCTGATAAACTACTAGTGAAAGAGATARAATATCATACAGTATAAAAGGGAGATATTGCTTATTTATCATAGAAACTAAAAAGGTATTGGCYCGTTTTCCCTCTRCACATAGGCCTATTTTCTCTACCGAATAAGAGACAAGCTGAAAAGGAGGTTGGAATCCTAAAATAATTGTGTCTCTGTGTTGGGGAACCAAAAKCTCATGAACCCCAAAATATAGTATTTGAACATATGTGGGACATTAATTTGACACCAYARATTGTGCATGAATCCAACATTGTAGATGATATTTTTKKGGGAGCCTTATGTTTTGAAGAGGCAGTAGAAAGACTCACCACTGAAATAGCCCAATAACCGTTGAGGAAAGAAAAATATAGGGATATAACCTTGAKGTTTTTACAATTTAAAACCCTACTCCTAAAATATAAAGAAAGACTGGAGACTAAAGAATAGGAAAAGAAAGAAAAGGAAGCAGAATTAGCAAGAAAATCTAATGAAGTCTAGGAAAAGACACCAACAGGGAAAGAGGAAAGAGGCCAAAGAGAAACATGCCAAGTTAGAAAAGACCAAAGCTAAGGATCTTTCATCTGAAAGAAATGATGGGGATAAATTGACAAGTAAATATCGAGAAAAGGGAAAAGTAGTAAGTGCAAAGAAAATAGCATTGATCACATAGGAAGAAGCAAGGAAAAAGAAGAAAGGAGTAATGCTACCAAATCTCAAGAGAACATACCGACACACGACAACACAATTGTGACAAAAGGCCCTGACACTAACATGTTCAACACCCCAATATAAGAATGTACTCCATTAACATCCATTCCAAGAATTTTATCGATCATATCTACAGGACTAGGTTTTGAAGGTGAATTCGTTGTTATTGGTGACCACTGCTATAACCATAAGATGAGAGCCATTGACAAAACAACACCTAAGAGGAAAAGAGTGAATTTTGATACAATTCATGAGAATTCTAAAAGAAATATCAAGTGGAAAGAAGGACCAAACCCTAAATACAATGCAATACAAGAAACTTTAGCACTTAATGTCTTTGTCGGTGTAAATATTGTGTTATTTTGTGAAGTTGCAGAAGCTCTTAATACAAAAAAATCTGAAGTTACTGAGTTAGACATAGACCTGGATACTATCAAGGATTCCATGGCACGTGAGTCTAGAAAATAGGCCCTAGAAATAGAATGGATCCATAGAGATGAGATATAGAAGAAACTTCATATCCAAGAAAAGGAGCTAACATCATAATTTGATAAAGAAATGATTGTAAATAGGTAAGGGATTTTGTGTTTTTTCAATTTGGATGGTACTACTAATTTAGTTTAAATAAAGAGAAAGAGGCATTTTGGAGATGGGTGATCATGGTGAATGTGTTTGAGATCTTTCTTAATGCTTGAAATGTCCATCTGTGTTATATGAGTTCAATTGTGTAAACTATTTCTATAGTTTTCTCTCATGCATAGATTATTACTTGTTTCCTTTATTAAGTACAATCATAGTGTTATTAAACTTGAACACAATTTTTTGTTAACATGTTTAATTACATTATATATTTATCCATCATCTAATTGTATGAATTATTTCTAATTCACAAGATCTCATTCTTGACTGTATTTAATCTTCATTAGTTGTCTCTTGATCAAGATTGGTTTAATTTAGGTATAACTTGATCTTAGTTTTGTTTTATCTAGCATCATTTTAGTTTAATTTTAGATTTTAATTCATCTCAACACCTTTGGTTCTCATATTCATATTTAGATAATTAATTTTTGAGTGGAAACCATGCCAATATTTTGTTCTAAAACACTATCCCAAATGAGAGTGGGTCTAATTGGGACCTGCCATCACATGTTTGCCATTTACCTACTTGAATGCCTCATTTGGGACCATCAATAGAAATGGTGCTAAAAGGAAAACCCTAGAAATGAATGGTTTCAAATAAAATCACAAATTCTCCCCGTTCTATTCCACAGGTAGACACTTCCTTGTACAGTGATTCCCATCAATTTCATTCTGAGCATGTTTCTCTTCTTCCATCATATGATTTGAACACACCATTTTAGACCAATACTCAACATGCTTCCACTCATTCTGAATCTATGTTTTCTTCACCAAAACCCCGCATGTTAACCATATCATAGATTGATACCATTCTTATGAAGTCCCATGAGTGTGTAGACCGTGTCCTAACTAGACAATGGAGCAGACAGACATGTCATCCTCCCATTGACTATTCAGTACCAAAAGTTTAGGAGAATCCTCACAATGAAGATACATTCTTTATTGATCGTTTCACATATTAAGAAAAACCAATTGTTGGAACCCCAAAATATCACCTACCTCAAGATACATCATATTTTACCGAGGCTTATGATTTCAGACTTAAACATTTCTTCCTTGATTGTGGTATTAGTGGTATACCTCCCTATCCTCCCAAATCCCCACCTTATACACCAATAAATGAGTTAGAAGAGGACTATAAGGAGGATGAACCAAAAAACAACCCATTTCAGCTTGTATTGTATCACCCTCTGAATATGGCTGGAGCTTATGCGAATCAAAATTTGTTTCCCTATAAGATTCGAATTGTTCTTGATGCAGTCCATGTACCTGAGATACTTCAACACGTGACTAAACAACCTGAGAAATTATTTCCAAAGTTTGACCATGACCGAAAGGATTCTACTAAAGACCATGCAAAGAAATTCTTACTTTCTGTAAGACTACAAAATATTCGACATGAAGATGTTGTTTTCCGGTTTTCACCCCTTACATTTGAGAATAAATATTTAACATGGTTCTTAACTCTGGAGGAGGTATCCATTACTAGTTGGAGAACTTTTGAGAGCATTTTTCTTAGGAAATTTGGGGAAAATAAAATGGCAACAACTTTAGACCTAGAACTGTCAAGAATTAAAATGGATTCTAAGGAATTGGTCGATGATTACAATCAACACTTCCTTACCCTATTGAAACAAATCCCACAAGTCTATAAACCTACTGAAGACGTTTCCATTAAACTCTATACCTTTGGTTTTCCCATGTCCACGATGATGTTTTTCAAGAATGTTGATAAAGCCGCCCTTGAAGATGCATTTCAGGAAGCCCTTAAAGTTGAAAAGAACATGTTGAGTTTAAAAAGGAATTCTGGGGAAGAACCATCCAAATACATGGGTAAAACAAAAACAACCATCTCCAAACCTTCAAAAGAGAAGAAGGATTATGATTCCATGGATATGGAATCTCTCTAGACAATTGTTAAAAAACTCTCCAACGAACTGATAGATTTGAAGAAGAATGGTGGAGAAGGATCTTCAAGCTCAAACAAATTTCTTAGATTTCCTCCCAAGAAAGATAGGAGTACTCCCCCAACAAATAAAACCAATCCTTCCTAGGAAGATGGGATTAATATGAAATATATTTTTCAATCCTTACAGACTTGGGAAATGGAAAGTTTAACTGAGGTCAAGGATGAAGGAGAGGAAAATGATGAACAACAATAACAGTCTCATGAATCTCAAGGAATAGAACATAAACAAGTGAATTCATTTTGGGATATTTATTATGGTGGAGAGGAAGAAGAAATGAAGGAAATACAATTGTCACAAAACCTTGTAACTACTAGAAGTTTGAGCAAGAACACTTCATCTAACACCCCAAACACTTCCAATCCTCCTATAACCATCACTTCCAATACCCAATAAACCTCATCTCTTGCCAACCAGAATGCTCCCAACCTTCCTAAAACAACAACTTCCAAACATAAAGCTAACAATCAAATGCCCAAGACAAGTTCTCCTTCCATTTCCCCCCAAAAAATGGAATGTGATTTCTTGCAATATTTGAAGAAAACTAAAGCCAATATTTCCTTGTTTGAACTCATGAAACTTGTTGAGATTCAAGAAATTTTTATTAGAACTCTACACGGAAAGACTTCCAATGGTATTGATGGAGTTAATGTAGGGAAAAAGAAGGGAACAACCAAAAATACCCTATCCAACAATGATACACCATCCAAGATTCAAGTGGCCACACATGCATCCTTAACTGGAAAAAGGTCAAGATATACTACTCTCCCTTTCCTAATTAATTTCAAAATATTTAATAGGAATGCTCATAATTGCATGGTAGAATCGAGAGATTCTTCTAATGTATTTCCTCTTAAAGTATGTGAAAAGATTAATGTCAAGCCCCAGGCATCTGATATTCGAATTATTTAGTTAGACAAAACTCGATTCAAAGTAATTGGGGAACTAAAGGATGTTTTAATCATAATTTCTACTAATATTAAAATTCATCAAACTATTGATATCATTGTGGTAGACATACCTGATAATTATGGCACGCTTTTTAGTAGAGATTGGTATGTTATGTTGAATGGATGTTTTGCTACTGATTCGTCACCTTTATGTATTCCCTTCAATGGAAAACTTAATCATATCATAATCAGTAGAGAAATATATATGAAACATGTGGTTATTGATTTGAATGACCAAGATGAAACTGTGATGTTTAACAATTCAATTTTGGGAAATTATTCATATGACAAATTTTTTGGGAATTACACATCTGAAATATCTTCTTTTGCAGAATCAAACGTGTTGGAGTTACTTCACACACACCTAGAATTTTTTTTCCTAAGGTTTTTACTCGTTTGTTAGTCATAATTAGTCATTATCCATTCTCCTATATTTTAGGGGAGAATATTCCACCTGGACAATATTCTCTTTTAGTTGACACTTCAGTTTGACTAGTTGAGTTGAGTTTAGATGCTACATTGGTTTTGTCACCATGCAACATTGGGATCATCCCCAGCTAATGCGCACTTGCCTTGGGATCATCACAAGAATGGAGTGTTACCCTTGATTCCATGATCTATTCATCACTACTATATGTTTAGTGAGTTAACTGAAGACTATTTGACTAGTTAACTCAGCTAGGTGGTCATTCACTCCTATAACTTCTTGAGAGACTAGACTAGGTGGCAGTTCACTCCTGTAACCTCCGGAGAGACTAGAATAGGTGGAAGTTCACTCCTGTAACTGCTGATGTGTGTCCATATCACTCTACACCACCACTATGGAGCATTGTTTCTCCTCTAGTGTGCACTCATTGAGTTATACATAGTATATCATGTGTAAATTATTTATTATTCATAACGGTTAATGATAATTATTCTATTCTTTCTCTCCTTTTTCTTTCTCAATTTCTCTCTGAAAATGTGTGTAGTATTTTCTAGCTAGATATATTATGTGTAGGTTCAACACATTTACATGGTATCATAACTGACAGACTACTAAGAAAAATCTACACCAATTTTTTTTGCAAGTACAAAAGATTGAAGACAACGGAAAGATGGATTTCCAAAAAGAATCCGTTATTATACCTTAAAACTAATATGAATGGAAGAAGAGAATAATGGTTCATATTCAAAAGAAAGTTTTGTACAGGTTAACTATGAATACAGATATCGAGCCAACATCATCCATAGAAAAATCCAAGTACTTAAATCAGATGGATGAAGCACTCAAAACAATTTGTAGTCTAATTTCTCTTGATCTCCTTTTTCACGTATCTTCCTGTAAGACTTCCAATGAATCCTAGAACACCTTGGAAGGGATATTTGGAAAATAAGATGAGATGAGGGGACACATGTTGGAGGTGGAATTGCTCACATTGGATCCAAAAATATTCAACAATATCCAATATTTCTTTACAAAATTCAAGGATTTATTGTCGCAACTCAAAGCTTGAGGGGTTGATAAATCTAAGGAGGAGAAACAAATGGTTCTCACCATTCTCTCCAAACTTGGTCCTAAATTATCTGTATTCGTATTCACATTCCATTCTGTCAGATTCACCTTTGGAACCACCTGGAAGATTCCTTCTCTTGAGGAATTTATCGAATCCTTGACACAAGAGAAAACCAAGCTCATCAACATGGGAAAAATCAAAGGTGCATGCACTCATTGTGCAAGATGGAAGCCACAAATATCAGAAATATAAATATAAATAAAAAAGGAAAGATCATGCACATTTGAAGAAGGAAGGGTACACAAAACCCTTTATCGATGCCTCTAGATCCAAAGGGGAAAAGGGAAGAAAAGGGGATAAATGTGTGTACTGTCACAAAGGATTCCATCCAGAATCTGCATGCATGCAAAAAAAAATAGATCTAATGTATCAAATACTTCAACAAAACAACCTTGGAGATCACATCCCTGAGGGTTCCAAGAAGAAGAATCCAGAAGATCTGAATCCCAAGAAAGGAAACTCTAGCCATGCCTTGATTTCCATCAAATTCTCTCCTGATGATTGGAGCGTAGATTCAGGAGCATCACATTACATGGCTGCATAAAAAGCAGTATATTATTCATTGGATCCATGCAAAGGTCCTCCTATTCTGATGGGGGACAACTCTTCTATCGAATTCACTGGAAAAGGAAGTATTGAACTCCCCAATGGAAGCTTCAAGAATGTGTTGCACATTCCCAAACTTTTGGTCAACCTTATCTCCATGTATTAGATGAAGAATTCTGTCACTGGAAAGAAATTCATATTCACACCAAATTTCGTAGACATATACAACATGAAAACCAACTACAGGGTTGCTACTGGTGAGGTAAATCACCAGTCTAGATTGTATACTTTTTCCAAATTCATTGAACCTAATTCTTCTTTACTTCTTACTCATGCTGATGAAAGTAGTATGATATGGAAGGAAAGGTTTGGACATTTGAATTTCAGATATATGCAACAACTTAGAAAGAAAATATTGGTTGATGGTCTACCAGACATTCGTTTCTCCAAGGGATTATGTGAGGGATGTGTTCTCAAAAAACACCCTATTAGCACCACAAGTCACCTCTAGATTGCGAAAGAGGTAAGCCCAGTACCCATCAGTTTTATGTCACTGTGAATAGTTTAAAAGATGGTCTAATGGATGTAGTCTGAAGATTATATCACTTTAACTAAGAAAACTGGGTTGGAATGCATAGTCAAGTGAGGTCTCAATCTAACTTCAGTCAGTAAGTTGTAGTAAAGGGTGAGTAGGGGGAAGAACGGGTGAGGAAATGTAGAGGTCTGCTATGAGCATCAGGTTTTCTAGCAGCCTAAGGAGGAAATCTTCGAATACAAGATCTTCTTGAACCGAAAACTTCAGGAAATGGAAAATGTCATAACAATATTGAAATCAAACATACATTGCAATACAGTCACAACAAATCTACTGGATCACCCATGCCCGAGTATTCAATATCAGAAGCAAAAGAGATGATAGGAAAGCTAACTGTCATTAAATAAGAAGTCTCAAATGGCCACAGAAAACCAAAGAACCAGAGGATTGATTAAAACTTTACCATACGAGATATTTTCTCAACCATCGACCATGAAAAAATATCAAAACTAAGTGTTTATACTCAAAGAAACTCGCTCCCTTTATAAGCACACTCTGGTCATTGCATTCAAGGCTTGGCATCTGCTGCTTCTTCTGTCAGACTGCACTTTCATTCTTCTGTCAGACGCAAGATCGGATCAGTATGGGGTTCACAAGAAAATCTATGACAGGAAGCTTCTGACTGACAATATTCCCTTCACAGTCGACTCTACCATGCTTTCCATTTATGTGGTGAAATGAGGTTTCAAACACCTTCCCCATTTTCATTAACTACTTTCATCGAGATCAGGGTGAAGCCTGACACCCATGAATGCTCCAGGCGAATTCATAATTCTTTTTAGTCAATTATGGAGCCTCAAGACCACGCATATCCTTCTCTGTGACCAACTCGAGCACTCTGATCTCTTGTGCATCCCCCTTTATTTTCCCCACATGAAAACGGGTGGTGACCCGATGCTTATCCGATGTGAAATCTCAATATTTAGCATTTCGGGAGTTTTCACTTCCCTTGACTTCCAACTTTGCGATGCCCAAAATCGCGAAATTGCCTTTGAGATCGGCGGTTAGTCTTGATTTAAAATGGACAGCCAAAATCCTTTCCCTGACAACACAAAACGTCAGCTATGCGATGAGTGTTGACCCCTATTTTTGGACCTACTTCCCATGTGATCAAGTGTGGAGACCACGGGCCCAATTCTTAGGCATTTAGCGATTTCACATTTCAGGGCCTCGCACCATGTTCCACTTCTGAAACCTGATCCATGAAATCATGATCTTGTTGATCCAACACCACGCATCCCTTAATTTGGATGACCCAGATTGAAACCATCATCTTTTTGGGTATCGGGATTTTAGGCTATGGATGCACCTTTACGACAAGAATCTTGAACTCCTGATTCGTGATCCTCCAATATTTGTCGATGTCAGATCAACGACCCTCAAGTATTCATGATCAGATGGAACAAATCTTCCCTTTCGTGAATCAGGATTTCGCAATCCTTGCTGAACAATTTTACAACATTTGAACTCCTCGTTGTTCCAGAGTCTTTACTTAAGGCTAGAAAGTACAAGGTCTAGTCATCCAGAAGTGGTGTGAAAGATAAAAATGTGGGGAGGATCAACCTTTGGGAAAGGAAGCTAAGGCTAATTTCTACGTTGCCTCTGTCTTTCTTCCAAAATTTCTTGGATACTTATATCCCATTCAATGGCGGCCCATGAACGTTCGAGTTCTACCCGGGTGGCGGTTGTTTTAGGTATGGTGTCGAAAAGGTTCAAAGCGATGGTGGTTTGATCTGACAAGTCGGGTTCAATATTGGGTTGTCTGGCAATGGGAACAGTCATAGAGGAACATGGAAAGTTAAAGGAAAGTTCAAGGTTTAGGATGATACCTCAATTTTTGGATCGTATAAAGAGTACTCTCGAATCCGAAATCATAGATAGAATGCAAACCAAAGGCCTTCTCCCGTAACTGAGTTAAATTTTTAATAAATTATGTGAGAAACGTGAGAAAACATTAAGCTGTCTATAATGCAAGTCTCCTATCAAGGGAGAATCTCACCCTATAAACAGAAGAAGAAAAAGACAAGAAGAAATCTGACGAAGCATAAAATATAAAGATCTAAAAAATTCAAGGTCTTGTGCCTACTGATAGTCGATACAGAGGAAAAACTGCAAACGATTAGACCTCTAAAATTTGATCACCACAGTAGAGGTTATACTAAATTGTAGTGAAGCATTCATCAGACATACATATGCGAAATGAAATTGAATATAATAGAACAGAGGAAAAAAACTTATAACTCAGTCTTGACAGAATCAGGAATCTTCGGATTTCTTTGTATTAATTTTCAAACGAAAAAGTCTCTATTACAATCAGCCAAAAAGGTCCAACCATGTTTCTTTCTTCAAAATGCCTATTTATACAAACTTTTGAACATTTGAATTTCAATTGTTCCCAAAATTTTTAGTTACAAAATGAGAAGTTCAAGCGTTTCGCTTCTTTGCCTTTGTCATCTTTCATGTGGGTGGAGCACTTTCCTTTCTTTACTCTTCGGGTTCTAAAAATATAACAGGGAGACACATGTCATGATTTGGTACCGAAAACCTATCCTTTCACCTGCTTGGTGCAAGTCACACATCTCTCTACCAATTGGGCTATCAACCTAGAAGGCTCTGCTTGGTGGTTTGCCTCAAAAGTGTAACAATCCTTCGCTAACTGTGGCAACCTTCCTCCGACTTGTCGGTCTTCGACGGTGATGGAACATAACTGTATACTTGGTTTTATCAACCATTTATCCACTTGGACTATGTCAGTCTGGCTAATCTGTGATATTTTAGCCAGCTCTTTTTCCTCGTTCTCCTTGATATTGAGCAGGTGCTTTTCTATATCGATTTGGCCCAGTGTCCCAGTATTGCTTCCATTATTGAGACTCAAGAAACTTTCATCTATCAAGTTGAAGGTTTCTTCACAAGAGTTTCTTACCTCTCAAGCTCGTTCTCTACTCTCTAATATGTTTCTCTCCCATGCCTTCAAGAAGATGTTATCTCTGGTCTGCTCTGGGATGGAAATCTTGGAACTACTACACATTTCCTTTTTCGTCGTGGCTATGACAACCTCTTAGAAAGAGACCCGAGTCACCCTAGCTTCTCTTTCTCTCAAAGCGATGTCTTCCAGCACTCGATCAATGTTCTGGCAATGTTTTTGAATGGTTTCCACTTTAGCAAGTAAATCTTTATGAGCTGCTGACACTCTTTTTCGGATTTCAATAGCTTGGGATTGGAATATCTCGATATCTATCACTTGGCCCTCAGCAAAATTTAATTTTTCCTGTAACTTCCCTAGAAATTCTTCTTGCTGGCTTATCTATGACTGACTAGTCTGGGCCGATAGTTGTGTTTGTTTGAGATCAGATTTGAGCCGCTCAATTTCTTTTTGATCGGCTTCTCTGACTAGATCTAGACCTGTGTTCACCTGATCTCTGACAGTAGCTTATGTTGTAGCTAGCTTATCTTCCAAAGTTCTAATTAAGAGGTTCTTCCACTTTAATTGTTCTTTTAGGGATCTAACAAAGTATTGGTTGGCTATAGAAAAATCCCCCAACGTCCCTGCTATCTAAGTTGTGAATTTCTCTTTTTTCATGGCTTTTCCATCAGCTAGAATTTTAATTTTTTTGGCTACCATGCCCACCTCTCGATAAAGCTCTTGCTTCACAAGGACCTTTCTCTTCTTATCGAAGAAAATTTTGTTCAGAGGCAATTCTTCTATAGTAATGGGCATTAGTTCTTCATCGAAAATCCATCCCTCGCCGGGGGTCCCCTTCGTGGACTGTAGCAGAGTGACAGAAGCGATGGGACTACTGATTTGCTTGGATGATTTCCCTGGGGTAACCTCCAAGGCTGGCTTGCTTGAAGGGTTGGGGGTTTCAGCTTCCTGTTTCGGGCCCCTGGTTTAATTTTTCTTCTCCTGATTCTCCTCTTGGTCAGATCCTAAATCTTTGGAGCCCTTGGCTTCCATTTGCTATACATCTACGGTCGGTGGATTCTTACCCTGGAAGACTAGGGGAAGGCATCTTCGCTGGTGTTCCTGAAATTTGAAGAAATTGGCCATCTCCTCAGGCAACAGGGTTTGAATCTGACTTAGGAACTTGGCATAAGATCTTGCTCCTCGGAAGATGTCATCATGAGGTGAATGCTCATGTTCATATCTTTTTAGGCCACAACTTGCCATGTGATTACCCACGACCTTGTGTGGGTCGTGTTTCTTGAAATCAATGTGGACCAATTTAATATCTTCTAAGGTCGTTGCTTCGGATTTTGCGTGTCTGAAATCTAATAAAGAATATGTATTCAAATGGATTGGGAATGGTGAACATACCTTCTTTGAAAAACTTTTAAGCTCTTTTCTTATGCCACCGATCACAGTTTACCTGCCAATTTCGCAACATATCAGCCTATCCGGTATAAATAGTGGTAGAGCATACGGGGGCATAGAGGCGGTGAAAACCTTGACATATGAAAATTCTACTTCTACATATGAATTGGCCACACTACTCAAGTTGGTGGCTATGCTATATAAAATCCTGGGCGGTGGGTTACTAAAGATGGAGACATGCATTGGTACCATTACCCAATTGAAAATCTCCTATATGAATTCTGTGGCCTTATCCTCCCAAATTTTCGAGTGATAGACATGGATAAGCTCAACATCAGATGGAGTCCAACTCCATCTCATTAGAGGGAAAGGCGTTGTGAAACAAACAATGTCCATGATGTAGGGAGACATGAAAAATGAGGTGGATTTTCCATTCGCCTTCTGCACTTGATATTCAATAATCCAACTGGTTAGACTGTCTGACAAAAGTTTGGCCTAGTTGAAGGAAAAACCTTCAGCGACTATTGGAATCAGAGGCATCCACGGGAAGAAAAAGTGTGTGGTGTCCTCCTTACCATACAACCTATAGGTCATCATTGTTATATACCTGAATTGTGGTTCTAAGGAAGAGATTGAATAAACTCTGTTAACATCCACCCTAAATTTTGCAGGGTGTGAGACCCAATCTTTGATCAATTCAGACAAGTTTCTGTTGTATTGTTGGCATTCCTTCCACTTGAAATCTTCCAGAAACTCGGCATTTTATGTGAAGTTCAGTGTGGGTGATAGTTGATACATTGCCTGTAAATGTTCTGGTCGAAAAGTCCCAATCGTCACATTCTGCTCACTGATAATAGTCCTGGTCGGGATGTCCACATGGTCTAGCGCCCATATGATCATATCATAATAGGGAAGGAGCCATGGCCTTGCCGCTATTTTGTGCATCTTTGCTTGAACGATGATTTTGTATTTGGTGGCCAAATCGTCCTTCTCGTTATCACTGGAATCGTCTGACCAGTCCACCAATTCGGACTGAAGAATGTCATAGACATATGACCAGGTTTTGACAGTATCAATACTTTGGGGTGAAGTATCGTAAACTGTATCTGTGCCCTAACTTGAACTCTCAACAATCGCCTTGGACGCTTTTTGTGGAGCCATGATAGAGGACTCTGTACTTCTCTCCTATAGTAAAAATGTAGATATAGACAGAAGTTAGCATGATGAAAAAACTTCTTTGCGCAAAACAGAAATGAAATTTGAAATAATGAAAGAAAGAACTCTTTATCTTAACCATTAAAAACCCTGGTGTCCTTGTGAACAGAATGGTCAAATCATTTTGAAAGAAAGATTTAGCAGTAAAAGAAATATCCTTACCTGTCACTTCGTCGTATTTCAAATAAATGCCATAATTTTATGGCGGATCCTAGCACAAATCAGTGCAAAAACATTTAAATTTACCCCGTAGACGATGCGTGTTAAAATTGTATTAATGCATTTATTGATCCAGCATAGCTCTTTTAATTAGGCTTGTTTTAGTCTTTCATCTCCTTTTTTGGTGTTTGCTGTATCAGGAGAAAACACCCCTTCCCTTTGAGCCCCCAAAACCCAAAATTGCGAT
The DNA here is from genome assembly GCA_032191745.1 of Picea mariana. Taxonomy (NCBI): domain Eukaryota; kingdom Viridiplantae; phylum Streptophyta; class Pinopsida; order Pinales; family Pinaceae; genus Picea; species Picea mariana. The sequence continues at coordinate 19,040 of JASDQU011105020.1, forward strand.
GATGCAATTTAGTTTGAAAAATGTAATCTGCATTAAATGCTTAATTAATCCATGTTTAAAGAATATCATGACTTCGTGACTCGAGGCTACGAAGGTATAGTTCTTTGGAAGAGCGATTTCTGAGTCATGAAACCTCGACAGTGTTTGACTATGGTTTAAAAGATTTACCCCTGACACTAACCTAGGTGACTTTTGAAACTGTCTCGTGACTTCGTGTATCGGAGTTTGGAAACCTTGCAACTTGTAACTCCTGAAGCGTGAAAGCACAAGGTAAAGAAAAGTGATAGACTTTCTTAGTGGTTAGGACTATGATAATTTAGGACTATTGTCGAGGTAAATTTTTTGATTGCAAGAATTATATTTCAACCATTTGTAAAAGGCGGCTCCAACTCGAGATCCCATCTTCCTGCGAGACAGGAAGAATAGTAGACCACATGCCT
>JASDQU011105021.1:4634-27019 GCA_032191745.1 Picea mariana
AAATTGACATCGGGAAATACATGGTCATGTGAAAAAGGCCGTGACAGGGAAGGAAGGACCTGTGGATCGGGTTTTCATCAGGGATTCCAGCAGGGAATCGAAAGAGCCACTTCGGCTCAGGAAATGATTGATCGATCCTGTGAGCAGGAGCACTACGAGGTGGTGGTCGCGTGTGCTCACTACGTCACTATAGAACCTACTTGGACAAGGAAAACAAAAGTAGATCCATTATGCGTGCTAACATGAAAAACAAGGAGGCCATGATGACAGTGACACTGACTGTTCCTCCACAGCTTGTCCAGAAACATGCAAAAAAGATATTGTCAGGTAATGGGATATCCATTACAAATTTTAATATATTGTCCAAAACAGTATATGACCATGGTGATTGCGATCGAATTATTTCTCTCAATGAAACAAGCATTTTGGAAAAAATTTCCGTTGTTTTTTCAGAATATCGTTTCATCCCAGACTGGACTATCAGCCAGCTTGCACAGAGCACTGATATTTACCCAATCAGAACGATTAGCGCAACTGTGACATTGGCGAGAAAACTTGGCTTGCGACACATTCTCCATATAAAGGATGGAGAGTCGGACAATGACAAGGCAATGGTACCACTTTTCATATTCAGTTTTGTCCTTTACTTTTGCATGTGCNCGTAATTTCATATTCAGTTTTGTCCTTTACTTTTGCATGTGCGTGTATCTCAGGTAAGTTACATAAATATTGCACTATTACATGTCCTAGCTACAATTGTTTAATACGTATTCAAATTTGTTTTCGTCAATCGAACAACAATTGCATAAAGGGGCAGATTCCACTTATGTTTTTCAAAAATATAACAAAGAAAAGGGATATTAGAGAAAGGATATTTTGGACAACCTAGGAAACGTTTGTAAAAGAGTTGCGAGAAGATATAGTAGAGGATTTGAAGAGACTACCTAGCTCTACATCCACAAAATCATCCTCACTTTGCTTATAAAAATAACCTTCAACAAATTATGCGGCCTGTTTAATTTTTTTTTTTTTTTTTAGGGGGAGGTGGGGGGTGCAGTTGTGTATTATATTGTTCAATGTATTAATTCCTATTCTCACATTCCCAGGTTGAAGGTGTTTTAGTTGCAGCCAATGTCTACTCGACCCCCTTTGAACCTGTATGTGCAAAATGCAACTTTGTTGCTTTTGCCTCCGCTTTGATAAGTGATGATACGATTGATTGTCTGCGATGCGGTGAAAAATGTCCATATATATATGGACATTGCGTCAATGTTGTCATCCGAACCGTGGGAAACACAACCATGCATTGTATGATTAGGCAATCTCTGTTACAAAATGTTCTTCCTAAGTTGGCAGAGTTGTTGTATGAAACATATCAATAGAAAAAGGAAAGCAATGTCTACATGTTGCGGGAGCTTCAGATACACAGTAAATTCACCTTAAATGAGGACAATGCAATTTTTCATATTGGTTGAAGAAGGGAAAAAAATATATATATCAAACTTTGGCAAGAAATGAAAATACCTTATGTCTCTCTGCAGCAATATTTCTTGAACATCTAGATGAATGTTCGTCAGACTTGGCTAGTTGGGATTGCACACGCATAAGATTGTTCAGTCCAAAAAGTGGGAAGCATGGTAGAAAACCCCATATATCTCATGGCCCCGGTTATTTTCTACTGGAAACATATACCAGATGCAAGAGAAAACTAATGCGGTGACGTCTATTCTTTGTATATTAAATTGTTTGGTGCAAAGGTCGATGGGTCCTGCTCTACGAAACCTTCCGAGAAATTTCTTGCAGCCTATTTGAAGTTTGGTTGGTTCTTGGTTGTGTGATTCATCTCTCAATTTGTATACCGCAGAACTCCAACTGTTGTTTGGAGGACACGGAACAATAAAATTGAATTTTTAGCCAGCTAGCCCGCAGATCCGCCTGAAAATTTCTATGGCGTTGTGACACAAATGTAGTATGTGGCTTGTTTTAGCAGATTACGTTGATCGATGAACTTGGAAAAATTACTGTCCTGGAATTATTTGAAATCAACGAATATATACTATGTGAAGTGCAATTGTGCTATCTTATCAACAAGCGACCCTTAAAATTCAAATTGGTCGTTGTTTTGGCATTTTTCTTAATCGATGAACTTAGTAAAATTAATGTCCTGGAATAATTTGAAATGAACGAATATACATTGCGCGGAGTGAAATTGTGCTATCATATGAACAAGAGGCCCTTAAAATTCAAATTGGTCCTTGTTATGCTTGCGGTGATAGAATTTTAAAAAAAATTATTTTCTTTCCTTCATTTTTTTTTAAAATAAGTGATTTAACATCCTTTAATAATTTAATGTAATTCAATTATACAATATCAATATTTAATATTAATAATTTAGTATTTGAGAATATTGTTTTGAGATAAAGTTAGATAGGACGACCATCCGTAAACAATTGCAATCTTGAATCTGCCTATCCATTTGTATGTCCTGGAACTCCGAGTGTTGTTTGAAGGACACGAGACATTACAAGTGCAATGTTGAGCCAACCAGCCCGCACGTTCGCCTGTCAATTCGTATATCATGTAAGTCTGGGTGATATTTGTAGGACACAGAACAATAGAGGCTCAATTTTGAGCCCGCCAAGCTGAGAACCCGCGATCCAAAAAGTGCCTAAGTATGGAATGAGGGATCCACATATGTTGTATAAAATCTCATGTGCGTAATTTATAAAAGTACATGTTTACTATGTATTTCTCATTTGTCGAAAAACTTTTATATCACTTGCCCGACCAAATTGTACAAATTTTCCTGTCTAATTAAATTATGCAATATTAATATTTAATATTAATAATTTAGTATTGAAAATAATGTTTTTAGATATGTTAGATAGTTGATAGGGATTGCCATCCATAAACAATGGAAAACTTGAACCCACTAGTCCTCAAGTCCATCTGTCAATTTGTATATCATGGAACTCTGAGTGCTATTTGGAGGACACGAAACAATGGAAGTGCAATGTTGAGCCATCCAGCCTGCAGGTCCACTTGCCAATTTGTATATCGCGGAAGTGTGGGTGCTTTTTTTAGAGCACGGAACAATAGAGGCCCAATTTTTAGCCCGCCAGCCCGAGAACCTAAGGGCCAAAAAGTGGCTAAGTATGGAATGGCGGATCCGTACATGCTCTATAAAAATTTCATGTTCATAGTTTATAAGAGTACATACTTAGTATCTATTACTCGTTTTTCGTAAAACTTCTAGGTGTAGAAGTTGGCGAATTCACGACTTCAGATTTCACTTACTTTTATATCACCAGCCTGAACGACCGCTTCTCCGTTAGATATTGCAATAAATGAATATAAACTAGCCCAAGTCGAATTGTGCTATGACATGAACACGAGGACCTTAAAATTCAAATAGTTGGCAAGTCCTCTTATGAATTTGTATATCGCGGAAATGTGTATGTTGTTTGTAGGGAACTCAATAATAGAGGCCCAATTTTGAACCTGCCAGCCCGAGAATCCGCCATCCAAATAGTGGATAAGTATGGAATTAGGGATCCGTACATGCTCTATAAAACCTCATGTCCATATTTTTTAGAAGTACATCTTTACTATGTATTACTTGTTTCCTTTGAATGTTGTTTATAAGACATAGAACAATAGAACTGCAATGTTGAAGGACCCAGTCCACAGCTTCAATTGTCAATTTATATATCGTGGGAATCTGGGTGCTATTTGTAGGATACAGAGCAATAGATGCCCAACTTTGAGCCCAACAGATCGAGAACTCGCAATCGGAAAAGTGGCCAAGTATGAAATGCGGGATTTGTACAAGCTCTATAAAAACCTCATGTCCACACCTTGTAAGAGTTCATACTTAGTATGTATTACTCATTTTTTGGAAAACTTCTACCTGCGAAAGTTGGCGGATTCACGACTTCAGGTTTCAATTATGTTTAGATGACCAGCCCGACTGACCACTTCTCTGTTTGATAGTGTAAGAAACGAATATAAATTGGCCGAAGTCAAATTATGCTATTACAACAACACGAGGCCCTTAAAATTGAAATAGTCCACAAATCCTCTTGTCAGTTTGTATATCGCGGAAATCTGGGTGCTATTTGTAGGGCACAGAACAACAAAGGCTCAATTTTGAGCCTGCCAAGCCAAGAACCCGCGATCCAAAAAGTGCCTAAGTATGGAATGAGGGATCCGCATATGTTGTATAAAATCTCATGTCCATAATTTATGAAAGTACATGTTTACTATGTATTGCTCGTTTGTCAGAAAACTTTTATATCACTCGCTCGACCAAATTGTACAAACTTTCTTGTCTAATTAAATTATGAAATATCAATATTTAATATTAATAATTTAGTATTGAAAATAATGTTTTTAGATATGTTAGATAGTTGATAGGGATTACCATCCGTAAACAATGGAAAACTTGAACCCTCTAGTCCTCGAGTCCATCTGTCAATTTGTATATCGTGGAACTCCAAGTGCTATTTGGAGGACACAGAACAATGGAAGTGCAATGTTGAGCCAGCCAGCCTGCAGGTCCACTTGTCAATTTGTATATCACGAAAGTGTGGGTGCTTTTTGTAGAGCACGGAACAATAGTGGCCCAATTTTTAGCCCGCCAGCCCGAGAACCTAGGGGAAAAAAAGTGGCTAAGTATGGAATGGCGGATCCATACATGCTCTATAAAAATTTCATGTCCATAGTTTATAAGAGTACATACTTAGTATGTATTACTCATTTTTCGGAAAACTTCTAGGTGCAGAAGTTGGTGGATTCACGACTTCAGATTTCACTTACTTTTATATCACCATCTTGACCGATCGCTTCTCCGTTTGATATTGTAATAAATGAACATAAACTGGCCCAATTCCAATTGTGCTATGACATGAACACGAGGACCTTAAAATTCAAATAGCTGGCAAGTCCAATGTGTATGTTGTTTGTAGGGAACTGAACAATAGAGGCCCAATTTTGAACCTGCCAGCCCGAGAATCCACCATCCAAATAGTGGCTAAGTATGGAATTAGGGATCTGTACATTCTCTATAAAATCTCATGTCCATAGTTTTTATAAGTACATCTTTACTATGTATTATTGGTTTCCTCCGAATGTTGTTTATAAGACACGGAACAATAGAACTGCAATGTTGAAGGACCCAGTCTGCAGCTTCGGTTGTTAGTTTGTATATCTTGGGACTCTGGGTGCTATTTGTAGCATACAGAGAAATAGATGCCCAACTTTGAGCCCAATAGATCGAGAACTCGCAATTGGAAAAGTGGCCAAGTATGAAATGTGGGATCTGTACAAGCTCTATAAAAACCTCATGTCCATACCTTGTAAGAGTTCATACTTAGTATGTATTACTCATTTTTCCGAAAAATTCTACCTGCGGAAGTTGGCGGATTCACAACTTCAGGTTTCAATTACATTTAGATGACCAGCTGGACCGACCGCTTCTCCGTTTGATAGTGTAAGAAACGAATATAAACTGGCCCAAGTCCAATTGTGCTATTACAACAACACGAGGCCCTTAAAATGGAAATAGTCTGCAAATCCTCTTGTTAGTTTGTATATCACAGAAATCTGGGTGCTATTTGTAGGGCACGAAACAACAAAGGCCCAATTTTGAGCCCGCCAGCCTGAGAACCTAGGATCCAGCCTAAGAACCCGTGATCCAAAAAGTGACCAAGTATGGAATGAGGGCTGCATACATGCTCTATAAAATCTCATGCCCATACTTTATAAAAGTACATACTTGGTATGTATAACTCATTTCTTGCAAAATTTTGTAGGTGTGACACAAAATTTTTGGAACGCAAGTTTCCGAATATGCGGGTTTTTCTTTGAAATAAGATATTTCACATCCTTTTATAATTTTATGTAATTAAATTGTACAATATCAATATTTAATATTAATACTTTACTTTTGAAAATAATGTTTTTTGGTAGTGTTACATAGTTCATAGGGATCAACATCTGTAAACAATCGCAAGGTTGGGCCCGCTAGCCCTGAAGTCCATTTGTGAATTTGTATATGGCGGAAGTTTGAGTGTTGTTTGAACGACATGGAACAATAGAAATGCAGTGTTGAGCGAGCGAGCCCGCAAGTCCACCTGCCAATTTGTATATTGCGGAATTATTGGTTGCTTTTGTTGCTAACGGAACAATAGAGGCCTAGTTTTGAGCCCGCCAACCCGAGTACCCGCAATCCAAAGATTAGCTTAAGTATGGAATGCGAGAATAGTACATGCTCTATAAAATCTTATATCTGTTCTTTCTAAAAATAGATTTTATGTATTGCTCATTTTTTCCTGAAAATTTCTTGGTAAGAAAGTTGGCAGATTCACGTATTCAGATTTCACTTACTTTTATATCACCAGCCCGACCGATCAACCGCTTCCTTGTTTCATATTCTACAAACCTCTTTCTCTATATAAATTGTACAATATCAATATTAAATATTAATAATTTAGTATTCAAAAGAATGTCTTTAGATAACATCCAATAGTTAATAGGGATTAGTATCCATAGACAATCACATGCTCGAGGCCGCCAACCCTGGAGTCCGTCTATCAATTTGCATATCGCGAAACTCTTAGTACTGTTTGTGTTATAACCCTAATTTGCACCAGATATGCTTGCCTGGCATCAAGCCATCTCATTTTACATTTTTTACCAAGCCACTACTGAACAACTTCTTAAAAAACACCCCTTTTGAGGGCATATGCACCCTGTTCCACTACTGCACGCGTGTGTACGTTAGTTGACCCACTATAGCCCGCATATACCTAAAGAAAACACGAAAAAAAGAAAGTTACATATGGAACGCATAGTTTTGGGTAAGTTACCTAAACTGTTTGACTGCCCATAGCTGGTTACTCGACCAAATACCTAGCCCTTTCTAGCCTATAAAAGAAAGGGTAGTGTCCCATTTGGAAAAGGAAAATAATTGTAAAGAAACTCTACTCGATTTAACATTCCCTTTGTCCCAACCTTTTGCAACTAGTGTGTGAAGAGAAGCATATATAAAAGAAGTTGGATAACAGTTGAAGAGGAGCTCGAGACCAGACTCAAGGAGCAGTGGCCTATCTTTCTATTGTAAGTTATTCTTATGAGATTAATAAAAATAAGTACTTTTACCGTCCCGCCATATGAGGTTTTTCAATGTCTAAATTTGATTATATTTTGATAGAATCTCTAACCCATTAGTTCATAGATCATATGCATGTGGCGTTCTTTATTTGTCTTTTTATGAATGCAAGTCAGCGTTGGGAGGATATTTACAGTCAAGGAGTGACCAAATGTTAAAGGATCGACATCAAAAATAGAAACCAAGGTATAGTAACTTGATCTTTTTAACCTTGTATTTGCATATGAATAATGGGGTTTATGATTGGGATGTTGGTAAGAAGTAGGAGACTTTAGGTCATTTTCTGCATGCATTACAGAGCCCTTAATGCTAGTCTGTAGGGGGATTTCCCACCCACAACAAAATTGGCGACCATGCTGGGGAAATATCTAGGGTTTTCGGGGATACTTTTTGGGTGTTTTAAAATTGGTTTTATTACCCTTTTTTTTGAGTTTTTGCAAGAGTTTGAGCTAGTAGGGATTCTAGTCTTCCATACCAATACTCCCTGCTTTCTTTGCTTGACTATTTTTTCTTTTCGAGGAAGCTATAGAGGCATACGCGGCTTGTAAAAGGCCTACACATGTATACACACACCCTGACTTCACACATCCCGCGTACATACGCTGGCTGTTGAAGAATCAGTAGCATGTCTGAGTCCATATTTTTTTTTTTTTTTAAAGAGGGACATACATCCTCTTCCTTGTCAGAAGTGATCCTTCTCAGAGGTTTTCTGGATCTAGTTCTGGTCTTTGTTGTTGCAGTCAGTAGCCTAGATATAACCTTAGATTAGCTTTGTTTTAACAAATTTTCCTTGCATCTTTTTCTGTTAAAGTAAGTTTCTGTGTCTTCAAGGGATTATGGTTCTCAATACTAGTACTCCCTGCCAGTGCTTGATTGCTTTTTTTTCATTTTTTTCAGGAGTTGCATAGGTACAAGCGGCATGTAGTAGGCCTACATGCGTGTATATGCACCCTGACCTTGCACATCCCGTGTACATACGCTAGCTATTGAACTGTTAGTAGTGTACCTGTTGAGAATTTTTTTTTTAGAAGAGGCACTCATCCTCTTCCCTGTCAGGGGTCACACCTCTCAGGGGTTTTCTTTATCTAGTCTAGGTCTCTGTCATAGAAATCTGTAGCTTAGGTTTGAATACAACATAAATTTCTTTTTCATTAAAATTTTTTCCTCTATTTTTTTGTAATAGGGTTTTTAGACAAGTTTGAGAGTCTGCTTCAATCAGCTTGTGTGTCATTGTCAATAACTCTTTGCGATCTGCGCTTAGGCCAAAATTCATTTCTTGGTCTTTACTTGTCATCATTTTTCCTTCTTCTTCTTCTTTTTTTTTTTTTTTTTTTTGCTTCTTAAGAATTAAACAATAAAAAACAATCTTTTATTTTTTGGTTTGGTTATGTAGTTGGTTGTTTGCATTAATCATTAGGAAAAATATTGTTTTTGTAAGTTCTTGGTTGTTGACTTAGGACAATAAGTAGCTAGTAGTCGAGTGAAATCTTGTTTTGAATTTTTTGTTAAAAGATCTTAGGAAAATAAAGTTTGAAAAGTTGGTTAAAGAGTTTGAATGTGAAAATTTGAATTTGTGAAGAAGTAATTTGTTTTTAGTTTCAGTATATGCTCTTCTCTTTCATCTCTGAAAAACATCACTAGTTTCATTTTCGTTCCCTTTGACTTAAGACAACCACTAAAATCAACTAGACTTTATGTTTGTAGGGTCCATCAGCTATTCTAGGCTAGAGCCTTGATTTGGGATTGGAGAGGACACTCTTCAAGGCTGCTAAAACAAAAATAAGAGTTTGTGCTAGGGAGTGTCAAACATCCAGTATCGTGAAAGTTATCTAGGACCCCCCTCTAACACAGGGGATAAACACGAGGTCACGTAAGGAAAGGTAGCGGAGATAACCCCTCCAAAGCCAAACCAAGTGTAGTGGGGAATGCATATAGAGGGATTATCTTGGGATTCCATTGATTTCATTTGCCATAGAGCTTTGTGGGTCTCGAATCCATTCGAGGTCCTCAGTCGTCTTTCAAAAGACTTTATTTCGATACCCTTGATAGGTTTCTAGCTTGATACCTTGCTCATTGCGGTCCACCCGATTGTCGACTGTACCCACCTGGTGACTGTTTGTGAGTTGGAAACCTAGTTGCCTATATTTCTAGTGACTTACACAGGTGACTGCAGGGGTATACCGCGGTACCTAAGACAGACATCGGGCCATGCTTTGCAGAGTATACCCAAAGGGTGCTTCTGTATTCGAGTTGCACTTGCACTGGTAAGTTGATCTAGTGTTGGTTGTTGTAATTCTTCTTCCAACTAGCTAGTGACTGCTTGTTTTATCTCATAGGTATGTTTTCTAGTGCGTGATGGTTTTCAAACGATTATAGATTTCCCTAGTGTGCCTTTGATCTTCTTACACAGTGGAGGATTAGGATTTTCGTCAGTCGCGAAGGCTTTTGGGCCTACCGTCGGTTGACCTCGAACCCCCCCGCCACCGCTAAGGCGAAAACTAGACCAACCAGGGTCTTTTGAGACAATCAGGTTACAGGAAACTATGCCTGGACCATCTTTGAGAGGATAACATTTGATTCTAGAGGAACCAATCATTTCTGACCTCAGAGCAGAAGCTCTTGGTCCGTATAACCCTCCCATCACTGATCTATCGGTGCCCATCATCGTACAGGTTCTACCTTACGAGCGTTAGGTAGTGTCACAAGCAACAATGGAAGCAAACACTGCTACTTCTTCAGCGAATACTCATGTTTCCTTCACTACTGTCACTACAGGGGGTGCTCCACCTCCTAACCAACCACCATCAGTCCGAGCCACTATGGTCTCGACTGATTCTACCTCGGGCATCAGTCTGATTCTGTCTATGGTTGCGATCACTGCTCCATTTACCCAGAACACAACAGACCCTCTGTTCTCATACGGGATGCCTGGCTTTGGTACGAGTACTGTACTTTCCTCCTCCACTCTACAGACTTTAGGTCTGGGGGTAGGGAGTTCCAACACTCCTCTTCAAGGATCTACTGGGGGCACTTCAACTCCCTTTATCACTTTCCCTTATGGCGGGGGTCATATACCCCCTTCATCCCCCTCGCTCATCGGTGTTCCTCAACACTTCGTCGGGCCTAACGTAAACTTGTTCGGAGAAGGTGGTCAAGAAATCCCTCCTTATAACATGTTGGTTGATTCTACACCTTTCTCTTTGTTCGGTGTGTTTGGTAACAACGCTTTCTCATCAACTGTTGTCTCGAACGGGGGCAACCCCTGTTATGGACAACCACATCCTATATGGGGTACTATTCCTACATAGGGGGCACACTTAGAAATTCCTTCCTCACAAGGACCTTGGAATCCATGACAGGGACCAGTCCCCTTGCGAGGGATGTCAATCGGGGGAAACCCCTTCCATACCCAGTGGAACCTCGGGCAAGGCCCAACACCTATGCCCGTCGGATCGGTAGGGGGAAACCCCTCCCAAAATTCTTGGAATGTGATGCAAGCTCATCCCTTTACATCCTATTACGGGAACCAGCTGATGATGTCTCAACAAGCACATAATTCGTACGCTAGTCATGGCCATGGTTATTACCAGAGCCCTGGACAACAACCTAACGTTTCCTGGCAACCTGGTGCCAGTCAAAATCCAGGCTCCTTTTTCCCTGGCTACAATCCACAACCCAAACTACTGTTTCTGGAAACCCTGCACTTGCAAGATTTGACAAGGGTTTTAAATGACCCCATCTGTCATGATCCGAGTTGGCCTCCTATTCTGACCAAGTTGCCTTCGGACATTCCAAAGTTTGAAGCCAAGCCTATTGAAGATCCTGGCGATCATGTGACTACCTTCCACTTATGGTGCTTGTCCAACTCATTAATAGATGACTCCATTCAGTTGTGATTGTTTCAATGCAATATCATAGGGAGTGTTGTGAAATGGTACATTGAGCTTGACTGCTCATGATACTCTTCCTTCGATGAAATGGTAATGGATTTCTTAAACCATTTCCAATTACCTATGAGATACGATGTCGGCATTGAATTGTTGTCCAACTTCGAGCAGACAAAAGAGGACCATATCTCGGATCACATTCGAGAATGGAGACATCGGAAGAGTTTGATTAAAGTGCCAGTCCTACCAACATTCTTACTTGAGTGGTTCCTTAAGTCTCTGGTACCCCAGTTGTCTAAAGACGTCGCACCGTACGGGGTGTTTTCCGAGGAAGATGTGATAATAAGAGCTCAACAACTAGAACTGATTTACTCCCAATTTGGTTTACTTTACGAAATTTTTCCAGATGCACCGAGGTCAATACTTGACAAGACCAGACAAAGGTTTGGACCACATCCCGATGGAATTATTGGTTCAACAAAAACAAAGCTCGCTGATCCATTGTCAAATCAATTGCAACAATTGTCGATACAACAGACAACAGCCAGCCAGACCACCGGTTCGGCTGTTCCCCCTACCCAAAAGTTAGATGTAGACAGTGTGCAAATGACAAACCCAAAGGCCACCCAACAGCCTGATGGAAAGAAGAAACAACAAAAGAAGGGTAAGGGGGATAAGAAACCCACTAATAATTATGGAAAGGGCGACACTGAAAAGAAGAATTCGAAGTATCCTTGTAATCTTTGCAATGAAGACCACCTGACCCATCAGTGCCTTCGGCGTGCGGAGGCCCAGAAGTTATTGGCACAACAACAACCTGCCATGTTAACGAACCCATTTCCACATGGGAAAAATCTAACTCAATCCTCCTCAAGCGCAGAAGGGGGAAGTCAAGGACCCCCTCCATCTTCGAGTAATTGTTCATCCACAAATGTATATATGATGAAAGGTGATGCCTATATATCGACTATAGCACATGATTACGGAAATTCAAGCACCTTTGAGAAGGGTAAAGAAGCCGAAAACCCACCTATTCCTCTCCATATTGAGAATACGTTGAGAGAAACAATGACATGCATCCCAACAGGTGCATTCAAGAAAGCTTCTCAAAATACAAACACACGGGCCACCCATAACTACTCTGTGGTGGAGGATTTATCACAAACCCCTTGTGTGATGTCCGCTTTAGAAGTCCTCTAGAGTTGCCCTTCCCAGAGAAAGGATCTGTTAGTTTCCCTAGGATCTACTAAGACTTGAAATCCAAGAACGATCATGCTTGATACGACTGACTTAAAACCTCGTCTTCCTTACCACGTAGCTTTTCAGATAGTAGTGGCTTACACCACGAAAATTTTTACCTAGAATATTTTCCGTACAGTGGTGGATGAGGGTGCATTGCAATGCATGATGTATTTGGTGTGTTGGAAGGACAAAGGCCAACCCGTTTTGTCTCTGTCACCTACTCTTCTTACAACCTTTGACGTTCGTTCTTTCCGACCACATGGGATCATTCCCTCTTTCCCCGTGCAGTTAGGGGGAAAAACCATGTGCGTCGAAGTTGAAGTGGTCGATGTGTCTCTCGACTACAATATTTTTTTAGGAAGGATTTGGACCTATGCTATGCAAGCAGTGTTCGTGACATCTTTTCGGGTCTTGTTGTTTCCACACGAGGGTCGGATCATGACCATTGATTAGTTATCCTTCTCTTGTCTTGACCCTTCATTGGGAGTCTCCATGGTCCCGATGATTGATAATGCTCAACCCAGCATCGTCAATGTAGGATTTGTCTTGTTCCCACCTTTTATGGGTACTTTTGATTACCTGCCTCCGACTAGAAATGTCCATTACATGTCAGCTGACCCCGACTAGCCTCGGGCATAAATCTTTCAAATCTCATCATTTTGCACGACATACTTTAATGATACATGGAATATTCCTTCCCCATCATATAATATGGAAGGGACAGAGCACCATGGCATGTCCATGCCTTTGTCTGCGACAGAAGTTGGATACTCAATAATTCAACGAGCTTCTGCCGACCGCGATCCAACTCTCGCACAAGAGTTAGATTTGGTGCTCGAGCCTATTTGGGCTCAAGGTTCCCTTGCTGATACAGATTCTTTAGACTTAGTATTTCCCTCAGACAAGGTGATTATTGAGGCAATGACTAGTCCAGACAAACCCTGGGATGATCTTCATCATAGATTTCACTTCCTCCCAGAGTTAAGATGAATTGAAGCAGGTGAATTCACTCTGACTATGAATGGAGATAAATATTGTCCTATCAATCCTTTGGAAATGCATGCAGTTTACGCTAAAGGAAATATGGAAACAATAGCTGAAACGATACCTATTCACATCTCGAGAACCCTTGGCATCATGGAGAATATCTTTGTCGGAGTGGATTTCTCCCCCGAGGAGATTCAAATCTACACGGATTTATTTAAAGAATTTTGCGACATGTTTGCCTAGTGTTACGAGGAAATGTCAGGCATATATCCAAGAATCATCGAACATGAAATCACGACTTATCCTGATGTTAAGCTAGTCCAAAAGAAGCTTCGTCCATTCAATCCTAGGAAAGAAGCAACTATCAAGGCTAAAGTAGAGAAACTACTTAAAGCTGGTTTCATCTACCCCGTCCAATTGACTCAATGGGTGTCGAATCTCATGTCGGTCAATAAAAAATAGGGTACAATTCACGTATGTACAGACTTCCCTGATCTGAACAAAGCCTGCCTAAAAGATAATTTCCCCATGCCATTTATTGACCAGATAGTCGATGAATGCATAGGTTGCGAGGCTTTTTCATTCATCGATGATTTTTCTGGATACAATCAGATACAGATCAAACCTGAAGACCAACACAAAACCGCTTTCATTTGTTCGTGGGGTACATTCGCTTATCGAAAGATGCCTTTTGGTCTAAAAAATGTTGGAGCTATGTTTCAACAGGCCATGTCTTTTTCTTTCCACAACCTCAAACACATAGTCGAGGCTTATCTTGATGATTTAGTGTCATGATCGCGCAAGAGAGCTGACCATTCAACACACCTATGACTTATCTTTGAATGGTGTCACTACTACCAAATCCGCTTAAATCCAAACAAGTGCAGTTTTTGCGTCACATTAGGTCGTCTGCTAGGTTTCATATTTTTGACAACATGGATCATGGTCGATCCTATAAATGTTGAGGCAATAGTTCAATTGCCTCCCCCATGCACCATCCCTCAGCTTCAAAGTTTGCAAGGAAAAATGAACTTTTTACTACATTTCATCACAAACTATGTCAAGATCACAAAGGGTTTTATGGGTTTACTGAAGAAGGACATTCCTTTTCATTGGGATGAAGCTGCTCAATGCTCTTTCGCAGCGTTGAAACGTGCCCTCATATCTACCCCTCTTCTTCGGCCACCCAATTATAATAAAGATTTCTTATTGTACTTGGCCATTGCGGAGTCAACCATCAGTATGGTCTTAGTTCAGGAGGATGATTTGATCTCAGAATATGTGATTTATTACCTGAGCCAAGGCCTAGTTGGACCAGAACTCAATTATTCCCACATTGAAAAACTTGCGTTGGCAACAGTCCATGTTGTCCAACGGTTCCGTCATTACATTTTGTTTTGCAAGATCACCATCATTGTCATTGTGAATCCATTTCAATATGTATTGACATGATGATTCATCGGCGGAAAGATCAGTAGATGGATAGTTATCCTCCAAGAATTCGACTTGGAGTTCGTTTCGGCGAAATCCAAAAAGTTGATGGTCTTCGCGGAACTCATATCGAAACTTTCGGTCGAACTAGGTGATGTTATACCCGACGAGTCACCTATCAAAGGAGACCTTTTTTTTATCGTGTCTTCCAACCCTTGGTATGGAGATGTTCTTGTCTATCTCCAGACTTCGAAGTGTCCTACCTCTTCTTCTCATGATGAGCGTCACCATATATGCCATCAGACTAAGAACTATCTCATACTCGAGGACACTTTGTATCATCAAGGTGTACACTGCATCCTTCACCAATGTCTCACTCATGAAGAAGCAGAAATCATGCTTAACGATTGCCACACTGGAGCATGTGGCATTCATCTGTCGGGGTTGGAAACAACCCAAAATATTCTATGAGCCGATTACTTATGGCCAACATTAATCAAAGATTGTGTTGAATCGGTCAAAAAGTGTCACCCATGTCAGATCTTCTCTCGAATGATGAGGGCACACACTGCTCCCATGTTTCCCATTATTACCATTGGTCCCTTCACTAAATGGGGGATTGATTACACTACATGCAACCCCCCTTCATCAAGGGGGCACCGCTATATCATTGTAGCAGTAGACTACTTCACCAAGTGAGTCGAAGCTATGCCAACGTTTAAAGACGACGGGGAGACAACATCTCTCTTTTTGTTCAACCAGATAATAGTGAGGTTCGATGTCCCGAGAGAGATTGTCACTGACCATGGCAGTCACTTTCAAAACAAAATGATGATCGAGTTAACGTCAAAGCTTGGGTTGTGGCAAGAACATTCATCACCCTACTACCCCCAAGCGAATGGCCAGGTGGAAGTTGTAAATAAATATCTTAAGACCATTCTACAACGAACGATCAATTTGGCCAAGTCAAATTGGCATTTGATGTTATACTCAGCATTATGGGCTTACCAAACATTCATTAAGACTGCAACCGATTTCTCACATTTTCAACTCATGTATGGGCTGGAAGCAGTCTTGCCCATAGAATGCCAGATCCCATCTTTAAATTTCACAGTACAATTATTGCTAGACACTTCACCTCTTGAAGAGAGTTTATTATATCTCGAGCAGCTCAATGAGCAGCGTCGTGATGTGGCCATAGCTAACGAAGCTCACGAACAAAAATTCAAATGTCAATATGATCAGTCCATTCGTCCTTGTATTTTCTCTAAAGGTGACCTTGTCCTGGTCTATGACTAAGATAAGGACCCCCTGGGGGCAGGCAAGTTCAAACCTATGTTGTTTGGACCTTTCATCGTAAAAGAGGTTCTAAGAAAGGGAACTCATCGTCTGGTGGACTTTGAGGGAACTGTTTTGGTGGAGCCTAGAAATGGGCTCTACCTCAAGAAGTATTACTCGTAGGTAGGTCGCCTCGGGTGACTTTTTGTAACATATGTATAGTCTTTGTACTATTAATTTTTAGTTTTTCTTTTGGTTTTATGGACGTGTCATTTTTTATGTTATCTTTTTCACTATGGAAGATTTCAAGTGAATCAGATGTGTTCGTTGGGTTCCTGGACGGTGCTAGTTGGCACACTCGGAGGCTTGCCTTCGCAGCTTGGGTGATTTTCACACCTCAGGGCCAGTTGCTATCTTCAGGAGGTATCTGTTTAGGTGACACCACAAATAATGTCACCGAATACAAAGGAGTTATTGAGTTACTTCGTGATGCTTTGTCGCTTGGTATCATTCACCTCTGGGTCTATTTAGATGCTCAGCTAGTTGTGTCTCAGTTAAATGGAGTTTATCGCATTCATGATCCTACTCTACACTGACGGTTCCTTAGGGTACGTCTCTTAGAACGAATATTTGATTACATTATGTATATCCATGTTCCTAGGAGATTGAATTAGGTTACATATACTATCGCTAATCATATATTAGATTGGCATCTTGCACACATGTAAGAAAAAGCACACACACGCACATGTAAATACATTTGTAAATAAGTGTATTCCATAAAACACAAAAAGGTAAAAAAAATCTGTATATATATCGCAAAGCACCAGAGTACATAAGTGGGCGCAAGCGCCTCAAAAAATAGGTGTCCAGTAAAGAGTCGTGGTGCTTATGCCCTCAAAAATATACAGAAGGTGCCCTCAACACATAAGAAGTCTAGTCTAAGCTAAGGGAAGGGCCTATGGGCCCTATCATAGTGAACAATGACGTTAGGCAGACGCCGAAAAAGCTAGACCCAGGTCCATGGTACCCCAACAACGCAAGTCTACACGGACGGTGGGAGATCCTCGATCTCCTCCATGATGACTGTCCGAGTAAGCGCGGTGAGGTTCCACTCTACCTATCTCAAAACTCTCTCAACCTCCCCAGGTAGAGGTCCCCCTACTGCTGCTGGTCCACCGGCCACAGTTGGTCCTGCTTCTGGTTGAGGATGCCGCCTAGTCCTCGTGAAGTCTGTTGGATGCACTGGCCCCACATATGCACATAACCAAGACATACGTGACAGATACTCTGGTATTAAAAAAATGATATATATATAAAAAGAAATAAAAATTAAACAACGTTGAAAAACAAGCATACCTAGCTCTCCTTGTACCACTCCGGGAGGTACGCCCATGTTAGGGTCCCTGGAAAAGTCGATCCCGGCATAGGGATAGTCCTCTATCTCCAGGATTTGCCGAGACCACCAGTCAAAAAAATTATCGTTAAAGGCCTCAATAGTCCTCCCTCCCCCCTGTCGCGGCAACAGTGTCGCCCATATGCATACTGCTGGAGAAGAGGCTATGTGTCCCCGTACTGTCTCCCTCAGACTAAGACTAGGTACCCTCTCGAAGAAGAAAGAGCACATAATAGTCCCAAACCTGAAGTTTCTATGACTCCACATACGACACTCTATAAGATTTTGTTTCATGCAATCCAGTAAATTAGTACTCCAGTTGAAAACTTGTGCATTTAAGCACTAAACTGCACAATTCATGTGCGCCTGGGAAGCTTGATGTAGAGCTGCAGATCCAGTGATCCTCCCAATAATCAAAACTATCACTTTTACTGATAGGTCCAAGATCTTGTTTATCGGCACCTGTGTGCCCATATTGTCTGTACCAGCTTCATAGTGGAGTCCAATCAACTCCGCTATGTTGAGAGGCCTGGAGGGAAAAGTGTGAAAATTGACTGGTTCCCCTCTCCTTGAGAGGCCAGTCAGGAAGTAAATATCCTCAAGTTAACAACTGTCCCTCAAGCATGAAGGCCTCTGTGACAAGATGCCAATAATCAACCAAGTCATTCAATATCCTAGGTTGTGCCTACATGAATGAACACTGGAAGAAATTTAATAGACCACATTGAGCCAATACAGCGGTAGCAGCAGGGTCCTCACTGACTAGAAAATCAATGTCCTCATGCTCTCTCTCTCTCTCCAATGAACATACATCTTGCAATTTACAAGTTTAGGAGAGATTATCTCTTGCATTTTTTTTATTTTTTTCCACATCTTAGAGGGTATACACGGGCTATAATACACACAGTCGCATGTGCACACATGCAATATTTCCTTTGCACACACGGGTTGTCATAGGAAAACCTGTGTATACGTAGGGCCAACCTTTTTAAAGGTTAGTTCCCCCTCAAAAAACTAAAAGAAATGCATAATTTAAAAATTGAAATGCAAGAGGGGCTAATATGTACTTACTTGGTCCAAGCGGAAGTTCGATTCATCCATTGAAGCTCCCAGAATCAATTCTTTTCACAAAGGGGTATTTTTGGCTTTTAGTCAATTTATCAATTAGCAATAATGATAATGAGCTACCAACTTCTATTTATAGACTTTTTGGCCACTTTTTGTCATTTTTTGGACCTTTTTGTCGTTCTTCTAACCTGAAAAATGATTCAAGAGTTTCTTAGGGGATGTTACAATAAGTGGTACTTTGGGTATTGGGAATTTTTTTGGAGATTTGGGTCATTTTCAAGGTCTTTTGGTAAAAAGTCAGTTTTCCAACTTTGTGCATGTCAGATAGGATTCCACCTCCACTTGTTGCACCTCGTTGCCTTTTTTCGCTTTACCATAGGATCAATCCTACCGAATTGTGACACAGAACCATCATTGCTACTTTAGAAGTGTTGTATTTTAGTGGTAGAGACTAACTCTTCATGGATGCCCTAGATAGATCCTGGTTTCATTTTTGGCGTCCATGCCGTCGTTAATGACTATAGGTTCGGGAGTCCTTATTATTTTTATCCTAATTACGAGTTTGATGCTCATTTGCATGATGCATTATCAATCTTGACCTCACCCTCGAGACTCCCACAAAACACAACGGGTCTTCTTTCAAGCCATTTTCAGACCCTTTAAACATGAATATATAGTCAAGTGATCTTGTTTCCCTTCATGCTCGTTAAACTGAAATTTGAAGGCACGCCTGTCCAACGGTAGTTTACCCTTTTTTCAGTCTGGATGGTCAAATGTACGAACAAAGGTATACTCTAGGAGCCTTGGTTCTTTAGAAGAGTATTCTCAGGTATAGTTTTAACCCTTTTTCGGGCCTACAGGACTAAATTTATGAAAAAGGAACCCCCACAAAGTCCATAGTTAATATCTTTTCAGACTCCCTAAAATCGAAAAGATCCTCGAGTGACCTTATTCCTTCACACTCGTTAAAATGGTCCAGAAGAACATTCCTGAAGGAGTCCATAGTTAAGCTTTTTTTAGACTCCTTAAATATGAAAAAATTATCGAGTGATATTGTCTTTATCACACTCGTTAAAATGGTTTTGAATAGATGTCTTTTCGGTGCTAGTTTACCCCTTTTTCATACAGACTAGACTACCTTCGAAAAAGGTACCCCAATGGAGTCTCCTTTTACATTTTTTCAGACTCTCTAAAAATAAAAAAAACCATCGATCTTACCTTTTCTAGGCTCATTAAAATCACATCGAAGGACGTTACTATTGTGTCTTATTAATCGCATTTGCATACCTACATATTTGGCCTATTGCTGGCTCCATGTTGCTTTCAACTGAACCATCTAAAGATTGCCTTACACGCAAGCCCTGTAGCACTTTGCCTATGTGTCTTGACACCTTGGCCCATGGAGGATTTTTCCTGAGTGTCCTTTTCCTACATATATCCCTTTGCTCTGAGCATCCATGTGTTCCTTGCACTTGGAACTAGTATGTCTGTGACACTCGATCCTCCTTTGTAATGTAGCATTCTTTTATTCCTTTTCAAGCTTTCCAAAATTATTGAAAAAGACAAAAAAATCAAATATACCCCAAAAAGAAGAAGGGAAAAGTATTTTCTTTTTGTTGGAAGCAAAATGAGTCTCCCTTGGAAAAAGCACATCCTTTCATTTTTTCATCAAGCCCTGGGATTTAATATGACCTTAGGAAGTTGTTCTCGCTACATAGAGTTGTGTCCTCCTCCGTTTGGTTATTCTTCCAAACATATGGAGAGTTTGTGTTGACTCCTGCATCTTGAACTTATGTCAACATCATGCTTCCTAAGTCTCATCATTTTTCATGATATTGTCCAAGGGAAGTTTTTAGCAAGCTTGAGTCGGCCCCTCTGTAGTTTGTCTCTTGCCTTCATGCCTGACCATCCAGAAAGCCCAATCAATTCTTTGTTTAAAATCAATAAATCCCTCACCTGATCATCAAGATCCTCTAGTTCGTTCCTGACGAGCGGTCGAAGACCTTTGGGTAGTGAATTTGTACACACATATTACACTACTACCCGAGATATGAATATTTTGAAGTTGTTTCTCGAGCTCTGAAGACCTCATTTCCAGCCATCCAGCCTTATCAGCTTCTGGAAGATGGATACTATGCATGCATATCTTTTTGATTTTGAGATGTAGATCCGTTGTGTATTTCTTGCGGCTACACTTTATATAGTTATATGGCATGGATCTGCAGTTTATTTGATTGGCAACCATGATTTTATTTCATCCTGAGCATGTGTATGCCTACCTCGGTGAGATAATTGTTATTTTGCAGATGGAACCTCCCAAACTCTGGTCCCTGCGCTCACTTGTTTGGAACATTGATGAATATTGATAATGCATTTCATCCATTAGATGCTCTTCTGACCTCACACATTAGGGGGCATCTGTTATAACCCTAATTTGCACCAGATATGATTACCTGGAATCAATCCATCTCATTTTACATATTTTTCCAAGCCACTACTGAACAACTTCTTTAAAAACACCCCTTTTGAGGGTATATGCACCCTGCTCCACTACTGCACGTGTGCATACGCTAGATGACCCACTACAACCCATGTATACCTAAAAAAAACACGAAAAATAGAAAGTTTCGGATGGAACACATAGTTTTGGGTAAGTTACCTAAACTGTTTGACCAACCATAGCCAGTCACTCGACCAAATACCTGACCCTTTCTAGCCTATAAAAGAAGGGGTAGGGGTCCCATTTGGAAAAGGAAAATAATTGTAAAGAAACTCTACCCGATTTCGCATTCCCTTGGTCCCAAACTTTTGCAACTGGTGTGTGAAGAGAAGCATATACAAAAGAAGTTGGAGCATAGTTGAAAAGGAGCCCAGGACCAGGCTCAAGGAGCAGTGGTCGATCTCACTATTGTAAGTTACTCTTGTGAGATTAATAAAAAGAAGTACTTTTCCCGTCCTGCCATATGAGGTTTTTCAATGTTTAAATTTGATTATATTTTGATAGAATATCTAACCCATTAGTTCATAGATCATATGCATGTGGCATTCTTTGTTTGTCTTTTTATGAATGCAGGTCAGCGTTGGGAGGATATTTGCAGTCAAGGAGTGACCAAATGTTAAAGGATCGACATCAAACATGGAAACCAAGGTATAGTAACTTGATATTTTTAACCTTGCATTTGCATATGAATAATGGGGTTTATGATTGAGATGTTGGTAAGAAGTAGGAGACTTTAGGTCATTTTATGCATATTACAGAACCCTTAATGCTAGTCTGTAGGGGGATTTCCCACCCACAATAGTTTGTATGAAACGAAACAAAAGGAGTGCAATTTAGAGCGACCCACCCCGTAGGTTCGCTGGGCAATTTGTATATTGTGGAATTTTGAATGCTATTTGTAGGCCACGAAACAATGGATGCCCAATTTAGAGCCTGCCAGTCCAAGAACCTGCGATCCAAAAAGTGGCTGAGTATGGAATGCGAAATCTGTACATGCTCTATAACATCTCATGTTCATACTTTATGGTACATATTTAGTGTGTATTACTCATTTTTTCAAAAATTTCTAGTTTATCTTTTCTCTTTGCTTTTCCTTTTTGAAATGTGGGTTCCTACATAGGAGGGTTTAACATTGCATTTCCATTGCTCCGCCCCCTACAGCTAGCACCCAGACTTCCGCGATTTACAAATTTGCAAACAAACCCCCCTTCATCTCGTATGCTTTCGATATCTGTTTACTTGGTCCTTTTTCCAAATGTCTCATGATTTTATTTACATAACCCTAGGTTTAGAAAGATACAAATCGCCCTCTCGCCATTGCGCTTCCACTGTTCTCCTACGCACAAATAGAAACCAAAATTCCATGACATACAAATTGATGGCCGATATCTGTCACTGAGATGCAATATGACCATCAGCCCTTCA
>JASDQU011105023.1:13908-26986 GCA_032191745.1 Picea mariana
GATATTTATCTTGGGCAACTGATTTGCCTTTGGGCTGACTACTGCCTTGGCCTCTCTGACCCTGGTTTCAACTCAGCTTCTCTTCTGCTTTCAGAGCCATCTGATAAGCATCTTCCACCGTCCAGATGGTTACCATGCTCATTTCATCCTGAATGTCATATCTCAGACCATTCAGATATCTAGCAACCTTTTCATCATCGCTCTCCCGATGACCTGCCCTGATGCTCAGTTTGTAGAATTCCTTAGTGTATTCTTTCACTGTCATCAGCTTCTATCTCAGGTTCTGCATCCTCCTGAACAGAGTAATTTGATAATCTCTAGGGATGAATTTCTCCTTCAGCTTCACGATCATTCTGTCCCATCTTTTGATCTTTTGTTTTCCCTTACAGCGTCTGTTAGTTTGTAGTTCATCCCACCACAATGTTGCATGTCCCTTCAATCTTGTGACAGCATGCTTGACTTTCTTCTCTTCTTCGACATCCTCATAGTCAAAGTATGTGTCTAGAGATCTAATCCAGTATAGAAGCTCTTATGCATCCATATTTCCCTCATAAGATGGAATGTGCATCTTCTCTCTTGCACCCATTGTTGCAATAGCTTTGATCAAATGTTCGTTTGATGCATCTTCAGCTGCAACTTCTTCTTCATGTTCAAGCTCAATCTCACTTTCGGAATCACTAAGATCCCCAAAACTAACTGTATGCCTCTGTGCTATCTCCATGTCTTCGAGTCTGACTTGTAGATCACGCATCTCTCTCTCCATAGCTGGATCTGTCATTTGCCTGCGTCTTCTTCTTGGCATTTCCCTATCCTCTAGATCGGGTGACTGTCTATCTCTTTTTTTCGATGGCATGAGGAATTCTCTTTCTTCTCTGCTACAAAAGAAAAAGAACCTTTCTTTGCTCTGATACCACTTGATGCCCCTGAATGCTCCCTTCACAACCCGTAGGTCGAAAGTTCTGCGTCAGCATAGGATCTTTCCTTTTTCCCTACCCGAAGAACTCTAAAATAGTTCTTCTATTTCCTTATAGAGAAATCTTCACCCATAACAACTCTCATGAGATCCCCTCTTTTCACTTGGGAGATCGGACTTCGCGACTTCGCGAATCCAGTGCTCGAGCGTTGGGTTCACGAATCCCTGAAACCCGACAACAGTCCACGCTAACCCTTCTCCTTCCTTTACCCTTTCGGGATTTTCTCTATCATGATTTCAACACTCGCGATGTCGAACAACTCATCTTACTGACTCCTAAATACCAATTTTCCCAAACTCCGATACACATGTGAGTTTGACTTTTCAACACCCCGTTACCTCTGTCGAGATTTCGGACTTCGCAATATCATGAATCCTGATGAAAATGTTTCAGGACTTCCTGCCACGAAACTCCAAAATAGTGTGCCACCTGTCCACCTCGGTGACTCCTCTGTGGCCCCACACAATCCTCTTGGCTTTTGGGATATCGCATTTCGAAATATCGCGATTCCCATTGCAAGACTTATGGGACTTCCTCCTGTGAAACCCCAATATAGAATTCCATGCATAAATCCAACGGCTCCTTATGGCTAGGATCTCCGGTCCTACCCCTCATGAGCTTTGAACCTTTTGGGAATACTCACCGTATCTCCCCTACTCCTTGGTGAGATCTAACGGCTCACGGGATGTCGTGAGTCCTCCCCGGAGAATACTGACCGTCCGTTCCTCCTTGGCTATTTCTACTAATGACCAAGTGTTCCTCCACAAACTTGTCCACCTGCGGCGCGAACATTCTTCCAGGCACAACTTCTGTGCAACCCTTCAATGGGTATAAGGCTTTATCCTTCCTGAACTTTCTTATAACTTCGAGTCTTAGAAAATATTCTTGTGCGCACTCCTTGCAGCAACCTTCAGACACTTCCAAGCATTGAATTTCCTTCGAGCCTGCACACACCTGCAGCAGCAATCCCTCAACACTTCACGCAGGTCCACAACCTTGAGACTTCACTTGGCCTTGCACATTCCTTGCACGACTCCTGTGCCCAACTATACTTCTGGGTGAATGAGAATAAAAGTTATCCTATCTGAACCCTTTGTCAATGCACTCCTTGCGGACAACTTCAACTGCACTCCTTGCAGGAACTCTTGCTCAGACAGAGAAACAATTGAAACTCATTCCTACTTGCTCTCAGATTTCAAACTCAAAACATGAAATCATATACGCAATATATAAAGCTATTGTATAACAGGAAGTAAACATTCATGAGCATAACATTCAACATACATACACATAGAACAAACACGACACCATGAATTTGAATCAAATCTTGTTCTATTAATTCAAATATTTGTACATGGGTGTTCTTACACAACTCTCTGCATGCTCTTGCTCTTCCTTCTTTTTTTATGCTCTTCACCATCTAATGTTACAATACACAATGAGGGTGTCTATATCCCGTTTCCCTCTTGCGCTCTAAACCGTCTAATCTAGAATTAAATTCTATCTACTTTACATTAACTATGATAAATGCCTCCTACCTACTAAGGATGAGAACGAATCGCTCAAGGTCGGTTTACATTTTACAAGTGCGCTTCTTCTTAATTATCTCATTTAAGGTGGCGCATCAATTTCAAGGTAATTTCAAAATTCACGCTGGCGTTTGTCCAGTTGTCTTTTGCTTTCGTGCTGGCTCGCTTGATGTTGGCGATGCTCCTGCATCACAAGAAAACTTAACCAAGGTGTCATGTTGTTGCATCAGAAACACAACAACATGTCAACTGAACTTGTTTTGAAGACTACACAAAACAAGTAAACAAGAGACACTTTCAATAACTCCTTTCCTGTCATCAGGGAGCATGTTGTCACTCATGCCAGATGAGTTAGTTTAGCCTCTTAGCCAGGAGGTAAGAGGAGGATACACTAACAATAGTAAAAGAAGAATTAAATAATAAATCACAAATTGATACAATTTACCTCATAGAAGAAAAGAGGCCAAGAAAAATAATCGATCACAAAGATAGATTGATTCATGTCAAAGTAAGTTGTAGTGACCATAAATATAGCATACTTAATAAATCTTCGAGCTTAAAAGGATCACGAATATTTATAAATGAAGATCTCATTCCCAAAGACCAAGCTGAATTAAGGAAGGAAGTTCAAAAGGTAAAAGAGACTTGGAAAGAAGGAAAATGGGCAATGATTAGAAATCGAAAATATATTGTTAGGGATAGAGACCATAAGAATAATAATAAATAAGAATTTGGGACAATCAGGATCCTTTTTTGGAACTGTCATGGCTTTCCATGGCACAAATATCCTATGATAAGTTGGATCCCGAGTGATATTGATATTATATGTCTAGTTGAAACTTGGGAGCATGAGGAGTCTAAGGTCCCTAACAATGAAGGATTTGTCTTGTTGTCGACATGGAACAAAAAATCCCATCATAGAGCAATAGGAGGCATGGCTTGTTATATTAGAAAGAACATTTATCCTCACATTCAACTTCATAAGATTGACCCTCTCAATTAGTGCATTTGGATAGAAATTTCAGACACCAATGATAAGAAGATATATATAGCAATTTTTTATTTTGAACCTATTAATTCTACTTTTTATAAGAAAAATAATCTAGATAACAATTGTCCCTATAATAATTTAGAACACGATATTTATAGTTTGAAAAATGAAGGTAATATATTGAGACTTTAATGGTAGGTCTGCAACTAAAAAAGATACTCTTTTAAGTACTGATTCCAACCATAATCCTTTATGGGTAGATGAGGACCTTGTTTTATCTAATAGCTACAAAATAACGTCTGGATACCTAATTGAGAATTTGTTTGGTACTGAGTTGGTCGAGCTCTGCAACTCTCAAGACCTAATAATTTGCAATGGAGTATTGAAGTGGTCAAAATCCAACCAGATGACTTGTATTCATGGTCTAGGTAGTAGTGTTTTACATTATGTGATATCTGATATCCCTCTTTCCAACCAAATAACAACTTTTGACCTTTTAAATGACCATAAGCCTAACTCTAATCATAAACCTTTAACCCTAACTCTAAACTTTTCCATGCATAAGAGAATCATTGAAGAGAATTATGATAATCAAAGGAATTTGCACTTTGACAAAAGTAAAGTTGAAATTTTCTTAAAGGATTTAAATAGTAAATTAAATATCCTAACTCATAAGGACAACATTGAAGAACTCTATCATAATTTTACATCTACCCTTTCCACTTGTTTTAACAAGTTTTGTTTCAACATGTCCTATAAAAATAATAATAGAACGACCAACCCTTGGTATGATAAAGAATGTAAAATTGCTAGGAAAGCCATTAGGGATGCTTCTAATGAGTCCATAAAACTCGATAAGATCAACACCTACAAAGCCCTAATTAAAAGGAAAAAAAGGAACTATATCAATAAGAGGCAAAAGAAACTTTCACAACTATATAAGTTGTATCCTAAGAAACTCTGGAGCCAAATTCTAAAGCGCAATACTAAATAAAATAATAGGATTCCCTTAAGGTATTGAAATTCCTACCTTAAAAGCCTGTACGAGTTCCCTTATTCCATCGACACGATTCCTATTGTCCCTGCAAAGGAAGAAGTATTTTCTTTAGATGACATAGAGTTCGGGGTTAAGCGACTTGCAAATGGGAAAGCTAAGGACATTGAAGGTTACAAAGATGAAATTTTTAAAATCGAAAGGTCAATTCTTATCCCTCACATACACAAGATCTTCAATTTAGCAGTCAAACAAAGGTTCTCTAAACCGTGGAAACAAAGCCTCATTGTTTCTATTTTTAAAAATGGGGATAGAAACATTCCCTGTAATTATAGCACCATTATGATTAGCCTGAATTTAGCCAAGATTTATGGAATTATTTTGGAAAAGAAGATTAGCCTTTGTCTAGAAAGTCACGATAAAAGAGCTAAAGGCCAAGCTGGGTTTAGGAGATATCATTCAATTGTGGACCATCTTGTTACCTTTAGTATCATTGCAAAGGAGTTCTGCAATACGAAAACCAATCTTTTTTGTTGTTTTGTTGACTTTAGAAAAACTTTTGACATGGTTCCTACAAAAAAGATTTGGAATAGGTTGGAAGAAATAAAATTGCGTCTCGATTTAAGGGTTGTTGCAATAAGGATGTATGAGAACTTTATTGCTAAGTTTAAAAACACTAAGGGATGGTCAAAAGAGATTAACTGCAATATCAGAGTCAAACAAGGTTGTCCCTTGTCCCCTACCCTTTTTGTCATATACATTGATAAGTTAGAATATTGCTTGGAAAAATGAGGATGTGTCGGCCCTACTCTCACTGGTATAGTCATCAATATTATTCTTTATGCCAATGATATCGTTCTTATGGAAAGGAGTCCCCATGATCTTGAAACAAACTAAGAATCCTCAAGGATTTTTGCTCCAATATGGGTATGACTGTTAATACTAATAAGACTAAGGGCATGATTATTAAATTTAATAAGATCCCTTATGATACATTTGTATATGAAAACAACAAATTGGAGGAAGTTACTTGATACAAATATCTTGGAATTGATATTCACCACAAGCTCGACTGGAATTATAACATCGAGAAAAGGATTATTGGGGAATGGAAAGCGTATTATAGTCTTGAAAACAATTGTAAATGAGTCGATATTGGGAGTTGGGATAAAACGAAACTCCTCTTTGAGACTATTGTTACACCTCTTATTCTTTATGGATGTGAAGTCTAGGGTTGTATTATCTCTCGTGAATCCTGGAGAAAGATAGAGAAAATACAAAAGAATTTTATAACCTATAATCTCAAAATTAAAGGAAATATCTATTATCACATCCTCCTCTTAGAAACAAGCCTCTCCCTCATTGACAACATGGCTATGACTAGATACCTAATGTATAATAACACGTTAAACAACATGTATGACAAGAGGCTTCCTAAAGTTGCTTCAAATTGAGTCATAACCACCATCAACTGAAGAGAGGATCGAATAAAGATGTCTGGTCTTGGATAAACTATTGGGGAATCATGGAAGACACCATTTTGAAAAATAAAGATTCTATTAAAAAAAACGTCGAATTAAAATTTAAGGAGAAATTGTAGTGTGATAAAGAGTTTGAGGAAAAAAGAAAATTAAGGTATTATAAGGATGTAATCAACCCTAATCTAGAAGAGAAAAATTATCTATTTGTTTTTCCAAGTTTAAAAAAAAAAAACACTGCTAAGATAAGAACAAATTCTCACGACCTCCATAGTGAAACTAGTTGTTGGTCAATTCCTAAAACACCATGGAATGGATGAGTGTGTCACCTTTGTGACACTAAGAAGGTTGAAGATGAAAAACACTTTCTGTTAGATTGTCTAACCTATACCCATATTAGATCTCATTTTCAAAATATTTGTCACAATATCTACCTTCCTAACCTCTTAACTCAACAAAAGTATAGTAATCTTGGAAAGCTTCTCTTAATGGTTTTCAAGAACAAAAACAAAATTCTAAAAAATCACAAGTAATAGCTTACCCTCTTAAAGTTCGATAGAGCAATTCGATCTTAGTGAACATTAATCATTATCATCATCATATATTATATAATTAAAATAATTCTATATTTTATATTCCATATATTAATTTAATTAATATATACACTAATTGATATAGTTTGAATATTACTTAAACTAATAAAATATTAAACTAATATAATATATGGATTAACTGTGGGATATTACTCATGTATCTCATATAATATGATTATTATTATATGAATACTCGATATATTAATTTCACTAATATTATATGAATACTCGATATATTAATTTCACTAATATAATTAATATGTAAAATATCTATATTAAGTGAAATCACGTATAATACACTCCATATATAATATATGGTTGATATATAGTATAGTACTCTATATATAATATAGGGTATATATATAGGGAGTGCAAGATATTATATTATAATACAATTATTTATATAGGGAATACAAGGTATTATAGTATAATACAATTATTTGTATAAGAATTACAAGGTATTATATTATAATAAAATTATTTGATTATTTGTTTGGAGACATTTTTATTTAAAATGTCTTTAAATTCTACATACTCTATCATATAATTAACTTTCCAAGGGTATTATTTAAAGTTCAAGTCTATAGTATGTTAGTTAAGTGGATGGCAAGTTCTAAACACCAAATTATTTATATAAGGAGTACAAGGTATTAAAGTATAATATAATTATTTGATTATTTATATAAGGAGTACAAGGTATTAAAGTATAATACAATTATTTGAGTATTTAAAGGTATTAAAGTTTTAAACACCAAATTATTTATATAAGGAGTACAAGGTATTAAAGTATAATACAATTTGATGAGTGAGATTGGTGTAGTTGGGATTTTCGATTTTGATTGGAAAAATCACAGTATTGTCAATAGACGGTTGATGTTTCGGATTCAAATCAAAATCCATCTTCAAAACAATGAACCTGGGTTAAGATTATTTGATTATTTATATAAAAAATACATGGTATTATAGTATGATACAATATAATACAATTGTTTGATTATTTGTTTAGAGACATTTTTTCTTAAATTCTACATATTCTATCATATAATTAACTTACATAATATTCTATCATATAATTAACTTTGCACATGGTATTTAAAGCTTAACTCTTTGTAGTAGGTTAGTCATGTGGATGGTAAGTTCTAAACACCCAAGACATAAGGCATAATAATAAATACTTGAGCAAAATGGATAATGGAAATTGAATATCGAATACTCTTAAATCCAAAAACATATCTACACTATGTTTGTCGATTTATAAACCTATTGCTAAATACTTAAATCCCATTCTGGTCCACATAGGGGAAACATTTTCCTTTGTAGCATGTCGAATGAAAAAAATGAATTTTACAGGAAGATTTAGCTTCATATATTAAAATCCATCACACGAATTTTTACAAGAAGATTTAGCTTCATATATTAAAGTGCAAGTGGATAACATAAATATTCTTATTTTGATATCTTCATATCTTCAACCATGTGAAACAAATAATTTCGCTAATAACATAGGTCACCGTTTCACAGTGATTTGTTTGTTTGCTTTCCTGAAATAGTTTCCTAATAACAGACGTCACCATCACCATTTCACACCTCACTGTGTCATGGGAATTTGTTTGAACAGTAAGATTTATGTGGGAAGGAACGTTTGGTGGGAATTTGTTTGAACAGTAAGATTTATGTGGGAAGGAACGTCTAGAGGAAAATTTTTCTTTCACCACATGAATATGTTGGCCACTTATTCCTGTTAATGAATAAATTTTTGGCTCCTGCAATATTTCCAACAGTAGGACCCTTGACAATGCTTTAATCTAAAGTTAATGCATGTGAAAACTTTCTCTTTCACCACATGAATATGTTGGCCACTTATTCCTGTTAATGAATAAATTTTTGGCTCCTGCAATATATATTTCCAACAGTAGGCCCCTTGACAATGCTTTAATCTAAAGTTAATGCATGTGAAAACTTTTTCTTTCACCACATGAATATGTTGCCCACTTATTCCTGTTAATGAATAAATTTTTGGCTCTTGAAATATTTCCAACAGTAGGCCCCTTGACAATGCTTTAATCTAAAGTTAATGCATGTGAAAACGCTCTCTTTTTTAATTCATATAAAAAAAATTTAAAATTCTCCATTTAAAAATTGTTGTTATTTAATTTAATACATGTATTCATTATTACAAAAGGTGCCTATACAATTTAGGGTTTTAAAGAGTTTATCTAACTAAATTTTACAATGATTAGGTTCACTCGTTCAAGGAAGAGGCAATAAATTTTTCTCTTGAGATTTTCCTCCTATAACTAATGTAGACTCATTTTAAATATAAATTTATTAAAATTTTTAATGTGTAAATTTTAATTTTAATTTTAAATTTGATTTTAAATTTTAATTTCTTAATTGTCTTTGATAAATTCTTATAAAATAAATATCAAATTCTTCATTTAAAAATTGGTGTTATTTAATATTACAAAAGGTGCATATAAAATTCAGGTTTTTAAACATTTTGATCTAACTAAATTTTATAATGATTAGGTTCACTCATCTAAGGAAGAGGCAATAAAATTAGGTTCACTCATTTTAGCACTCTGTAAATTTGTTTTGGCTAATAAACAAACAACATAGGTAATTGTTTCAACCTACTTTAGAGCTGAGGCACTAGCCTGGTCAACTCTGAAAGGGTTCTCTTGTGTCACTTGATATTCCTTTAGAAATTGGTGGCTAGATTTGGTTTTTTTTGGGGTTTTTTAATAAAGTTGCTGACAAGGAATGGGAGAAACACTTTGGGTTACGGAGTCAAAATTCTGAAATTGAATGAAAACATTGACTGGTCTGTAGAACTCTCCAGAGGATAAAGGCTAAATAGGGCAATAAATCTGAGTTATAACTTGAACTTAATTAGAGTGGTAAGAGGAAAGAGAAACATATAACTACATCATAGCATTACATGAATGAATTCTGAATTAAAGCTAAGAAGAAACACACACAGTTTAAATTGCTTAAGCCAAGATCATCAAATGATGAATTCTGGGCCTTTAACTCTCCAATTTAAACAGAAGAAAAATGCATATGGCATAAAAGATCACAGTAAATATACACAATGAGGAAATACAAAGCTCATATCACCACCATTAGAATCTTTTTATAGAGACTTCAAAGATGTTGCATATGTATTCAATTCAGCCCCAGAAAATTACAATGAAGTTTAGAACAACTAGAACTATGTGCCCTTGCACTTCTACCCGCCAATAATACACTCATAACCTCTAATACTTATACAATTCGAGTTCCTTCAGTGTGCAACATGTTACAATAACTGAAATGAAACGTTTCAGCTTCTACAATGATTACAAATGACACTTTTCATGAAAAACGTTTCATGATCCCTGCAGATTCCTCTAACGCTCCAGATCCTTCCTCTGCCACGTTCTCTTTGAAATGTCACTCATAATATTTCAAATATAATTGCATTTATCCATATTCTCATTAAACATTTGAGAATAATATATTTGAAATAAAAATAATTTCTATAATTTAATTCATGCCCATGGTTTTTAAAACCATGTCTTGTTTTCACCGTGAAAACATATTTAATGTGTGTTTTTATCCAGTTTACCGTCTTTCGTAAAATACCTTTTATCTTCTTCTTTTAATTTTGTAAATCTTTGGATAAAAATTATCCAATTCTTCATTCACGTGCATCTTCCCATTTAAATCTTTTGCACAAACATTAATTCATTTAATTTGTAAAATTTGATTTTTGCCTCCGTAAAACCTTTTCACTATGAGGAGGAATTTCATTTATTAAAAATTCCATATTTGTTGTTGAAATGCACTCCTAGAAAAATGTCGCACATTAAACATATGATAAATTATGCATTTATTACATCAAGCTTTGGCTGGAGTGGTTTAATTCAAACTGCTTTTACCTCCGATGTGCTCCACTTAAAAACACGTGTCTACCAAATAAACCACGGTAGTTTTTTCCGGCACACCTTCACAAAATTAACCTCCTCGTTACTTCAATCCCCGACATGTATGTGTGTCTTCCATCCAACCTTTGACTTTTTCACATTACAAATTGAGATTCGTGCCCATGATTTGATGGGATTCCATAAATTGAATATTGGATTACATATCAATATAAATGTTTTAATATAAAAATATTTATGTTAATAATAATAAACCATTTTTCTATTTTCTAAGGAATTTGGGCTTACGAGGCTTAACACATGACTTTGTGGATAGCATGAGGGTACTTAATAAAAATAATATTTTTTTATTTTCAACGGAAATATGAAAATAAGGGTACAAATGAATGAAGTGATGAAACTAAGGGATTTAGATAAGAATTAAGGCTAGGTATAGGCTTGGGATATTTTTCAAATCTTTGAATCATGGAAGACATGACTATTTTGGATGATCAGTTGAGTGAAGGATTTAGGTGATGGTAGTTTGATGGAGCTGGTGAAAAAGTTTGAAAATCTGAGTGGAAAAATAACACATGGACAAGATGCATTAGGAAAAATTAATGCAAATTAGTTGGTGATCTACAGTCCACCGAGTCTCACCAACTTTAGATATCGGGGGTTGGAAAAAATAGTTTTGGGTAGACTATTTTTCACCCCGATGGACCTCTGAGGGTGCCACGCATTCACGAATGAAACCAAGACAGTTTTCCCCGGCCCACCTTCACATAATTAAACTTTGTGCTATTTCACCACCCGATATGTGCCTTAGCTATTGATCCAAGCCGTTTAAAGTTCTACGGTATATCGAGCCCCATCAACTTCACGTCTCCGTTATATTTATCCATATTTTTCCATATGTGACCCTATCATCTAAACTATCTCACCTCCATCCAGATGTATCTCTTCGCTAAATTTCCGAGACTTGGATCCTATATGAAAAATTGTTATGGTGATAACATAGGCTCCAACTAGGGATGTTATTCTCCCTGCGAGGTAGTAAACAACTATTGACCCGGTGCCTGATCCATTGGGTTGTCCCCAAGACATGTGTGTGTACCCTGCTCTAACCTGTCACTGGTATCTATTGAAAATCAAACTTTGTACACTACTCTCAACTGGATACTGAACATTGAATACACTACTAAAATATGACTGTACACAATAATGGAAATCCAAACTGAAAAGTGCTTGAACAACAAGCTTATTTTCACACTTCTACCTACCCCAAAACTGTTGAAATGAATACTCAATCAAGTGAAATGAAAATGCCAATGCAACCATGCAAGCATTTTATCCACTATTTTTTTACTTTGCAAAAGTTTGTCCCAAATCCTATTTACTGATAATTCATTCAAAAATTCACATAAATCCAAATCTCAAAAAAATAAA
The DNA here is from genome assembly GCA_032191745.1 of Picea mariana. Taxonomy (NCBI): domain Eukaryota; kingdom Viridiplantae; phylum Streptophyta; class Pinopsida; order Pinales; family Pinaceae; genus Picea; species Picea mariana. The sequence goes on from JASDQU011105023.1 coordinate 25,822, forward strand.
AACATTTGGATTGTTCACTGCCTCCAACAAAATTGCAAATGGATCCTCTAAAATATGCACAAAACAACAATCATGTTTCACCCCTCCCACTACATTTTTGTTTTCATGTGATTTAACATGTTGATTGCCACCAAGAGGCTGAAAAATCTTCTGAGACTGCTGGAAATAACAATCTTATGAATCAGAAAACAGTGTTGGCTTAAATGAGACCCCCTGTGGAAAGAAATCCATTTCTAACAATGATGTTTATTTACCATCCTCTTTATTTACAAGATGGTAGTTGAGCACATGTTGTAAATCTAAACTGAGATAACCTTCCATGTAATCAACAACAAGATCATTAAATGCATGAGAAGGTTGTTGGTATTCCTCACTAATAATAATTCACTCATATAAAACACAAACACTGTGAATGCAATCAAACTTCCCTACTTCCTTTGTTATCTCATGATTTTCTTTCAACAATTCAAAGGAAGAAAAATATAATGGAAGATTGTTTTCATTTGCAAGTCCACTTCTTTCTTCATATTTAACATCATGCCTAGAGAATTTCTGATTTGAAACATTATAGACATTTTGTTTCAACAGTTCGAAAGAGGAAAAACACAATGGTAAAGTTCTTTCACCCGATTCAAAACCTTCTTCATTTTCTTCACTGTTGTCATAGGCACATTTTTCAATTTCCTTGGATTTCTGAACACACTTATTTTCAGATTCGTCTTCGACCAATGGATGCAAATTTGTACTGATAAGACCTTCTATATAACAAGTACCAGGGTCATCAAACACATGAGAAGATTGTTGCAATTTATCGTTAATTTTTTTCAGTGAATCAGTGGGTTTTTGCATTAACACACATTCCTTTGCTTCAATGATGACATTAGGATTTTTTTTCAACAATTTGAATGAAGAAAAGCATAAAGGTAAATAATTCCCTTTAGCTGATTCGGTACCTTCTTCTTTGTAACTGTGATATGTAGGTTTATTTCTCTCATTACACTGTTGAAACAAAACATTTTCTGATAGAGAACATGTAGTTGGTTGTTCTAGGGAGTCAACATCATAATCATCATCATATTCATCATATATAGACAAATCAACAACATATGCAATGTCATATAACAAGAAAAAACTTGGAACATCAACCTGTTCTTCAAGAAACTGA
>JASDQU011105024.1:4813-29937 GCA_032191745.1 Picea mariana
AAATAAAACACAACAAAAACAACTCTATATGTGTTGTAGCAAACCCTCCAAGCCAAGTGTTGTAACCTACAGCTCTGATACTAATTGTAAACTACCCAGAACCGACAAAACAATTGTTTTGCTCTTTATACAAATAAATTCAACAACATGCTAAATTTACTCACGTAATGATAGCAATAATAAAACCATGAATGCTGCGTTAGCAAGCAACTCAACAACAATCAATTTAGACATAAACAAAGAAGAAATAAAATTCAAGACACAACAGAAAACTTTATCTTAAAATTATTGAACCGATTGGTTGCGTACAAGGGACGATCCTCCTAGCCATAGGCTTGATGTTCCAAACCTCATCATCCAACCACCCCCAAGCTGAGGCTATGAGTCCATAAGGAGGCATGGCCCTCTTGGCTTTCCACTCTCCATAATTCCAATCCACATCAAATTCCAATCCACCGGCTCTCTCTTTCCCCTCAACCCACACAACCCAAGGAATGGGATCCCCCTTCATTGCACACAATCCATCAAGCATTCCCACTTCCCTCTTGATCTCTAGTGCACTCGGTTGGCTAGAAAATCTCACAAGTAGGGATGCTAGGAATTCTTTTTTGTTCTAGGAGTGTTCACACAGCCTTCTCAAGGCTCTTGAACCATTTCTTCAACAGAAAATGTCACTCACGGGAATACAGCCTTCATAACATGCCTACAGCGCCATTTTCATCATATATAAATTAGTGCATTAATGGATTCCCTTAAGCATAGCATTGTTGGTTCTTTTTTTCCACCACTCAACCCTCCTCTTTCTCTCCAAAACTAACATAAAAAAAATCCCCAAGAATGAACTCAAATTTATTTTCCTTCTCATGCAAGCTTGACTCACACATTTCCCAAAAAGTGGTTGTACTTAGCTCATGCTGTCATAAATTGGATGATTTGACATTTCTCACCTACCACTCTTACATCACTTTAATATCTATTTGATATTTCAAAGGGTGAATAAACATTAATATGAATTGGTTGAATTAATACAAATGGGTAACCCCTTGGACCCCTCTTTAGCCCCCTCACTTGTGGAATCATAGCCCCTCATCGTTACCGCATCCAACTATTATTATTTATTAATTATTTTAATGTAAAAAATGAATAATTAGTCCCTTCGCCATATTAATCAATATGGGCTATCCCGCTCAACCATATGGACTCACCATCCTAATTAAGATTTGCACAATTACATTATAATTGTGGGGATTAGAACTTGGGATATTACAAAATTACCATAAAAAGAGAAGAAAAATCCTAGGAATACAATACAAGTTCCTCTTCCTCTTTGCTTATGGGCCACTACAAGAATGAACCGCTCACCTCTAGCCTTTGCACGCTCTTCCTCCATTAAGGAGCATAGAAATTATTGAATTGGCACTCCATCATGAGGCACAAAAAGGCTCGAGGGTTTGAATATATAGAAGCAAATACCCAAATAGATGAAACAAAACCAAACTCTTGAAGCAGAGAACCAACATAGAAAAACCAACCTCGTTCAGACACTAAAACAGTGGAAATACCAACAAGAACACCTAAGCTCTAGAACAAGAGACAAAGCGTAACCAAACTCTTGAAGCACAGCCAACCCCTCCAAGCCCCAAAAGAAAACCTTGCCAAACCTTGCTTGTGCTCGAAGTCATAATGGGGGCCTTGAACTAGATCACAAAACTTGGTGGCAATGCCCTAACTCACAATGGGGACCCTAAACCAAACCACATTGTCATGAACTCAACTCACAACATAGACCTCCTAGGTTTCTTTCAACACCATGCGGGAAAGGCAAGGTTGCAGAAGCACCAACAATAAAAGACTGAGTATGAAAGGTGAAGATCATGCAGCTAGAAACTCAAGCCAAAAAAGCATAATGCCTCCAAATGACACTCACCAAACACATTAACCTCAGTGCAAGAAGCATTAACCAAACCTACCAAATCTTATGAGGGGGGGCAACCTCAAGCAAATAATATGCACCTTGTAGTATAGCAATTAAGGAATATATACCCTCTAATCTCATTGTACTTTATATCGGAAAATATATATAGTGAAATATACAAGCATTAATTAATCTCATTGTACTTTATGTTGAATGATATATATCTGACATATACAGCATTAATTACTCTCTTGATGCATAATGTATTTTAACATATACAGCATTAACTCTTATACTGTTGATACATAATGTTTCTAGATGTTTTCAAACAGGTGAAATCATATCAAAGGTAATTCCTCTACTGATGCATAATATATCCTAACATATACAGCATTAATTCCTCCACTACTAATACATAATGTTTTCCGATGTTTTCAACCCGGTGAAATCATATCAAAGGAAATTGAAGCCAAACCACCTTACTGAAAACCTTGGGCACAGACAGCGCCCGAAGACGTCACTCCTGTTGTCAACCGCAACCCTGGAAGTGCAATCACATCAAGGAAATTGGAGCGTGAACTTTAAAAAAAACCTTGGTCCCAAGAGCAAATTTGTTTGGTACGACCGAGATTAATGTAACCGCGCTTATGTTATATGTCCGAATGGACATAAAAAAACGCAAAAAGAAACGTGGAATATGTAGTCAAAGGCATTGTATTTGATAAAAGAAAATTTGGAAGGTTGTGTTACGAACTGCAGCTTTATTGGATTTTGTCGCATTTTCCTTCACTTACTTGAGCACATCCATCAGCTAATTCGGTTCCACTCTGCCATGCCTAGAAAAGTCTTCCGTATATTGTTGAGGGTGGAAATGTCGAATTGTAATTATTCGTAACGAGATCAGGAGGAGGAACAGCTTTACAACGCAGGCAAAGGTATCGATTGCTTTTTTTTTTTCAAATCCCAAAACGATAACGTCCATGGTGAGGTCCAATTATGTACAAACAACAGAATTATGTACAAACAAAAGATTCTCAGTAATGGATCTGGTTTCGGTCTTATGGTCTGATGAGTCGGAGGCTAGGGTTATCACCAACATTTTCAAATCGGGATTGGGATTCCATTTCCATCGTCCAATAGATGTCGCCTTCCCTTGTATTCGATTCGGCCTCCTGCTGTATGCAGGCTTCACTCCATACGTATTCCTTTTTTAATGCAAACCCAACAGACGCGTGTGAAGCTGAATGGACCACTCATCATTTTCTATCAGATCTCAATTCTCCTCACAAATCCCGCCAGAAATGGATGACATCAGGCCCTGCTTTTTGCAGAGATTTACGATGCATTTAAACTTTGCTAATTGTGAATAGGAGGGGGAGCGTCTTCTGCAACTTTAACATCACGAATAAGATATGCTCCCGTGTCCACGATCTCATTTTTTTGTCCTTTCCTCTCTGTCGAATAAGTTTTAGAAATAATGCATGGCATAAGCAATCTCTTCCCAAGCCATTAGTGATCATCTAACTTGCGAAACACCATTATTATATTCGGCTTATGATCTGATTCTTGCTCGGGCTGACCGTCCCTACTTTCCTGCAGAAGATTATGAGATTGACAAGCAAAGTAATTTAGTAGAAAACAAGATAAAGATCACGGGTTGCCACCAAGTTGTAGCAGCCATAAAATATTTACAAGATTTTGACCTCCAATTTTCAGTCTATATAAGATAGATTAGTCTAGTGGAATTAAGCGGTGTATACTTACAATTCTTGAGTGTCTGAGCAAGAAAAATGGATTATAAAATGAACAGACTTCAAAGAAATGGTGGGCCGTTCATGCGGGGTCACATTGTCAAATTTCGAATGTGGATAGCATCCAACTTCCTTACAGAAGCACGAAATCTGATTGTAAAATTTTAGGGAATATAATCTATATGTTTTGTTTATAGCTAAATGTGGGAATGCTCAATCTTCCATGTTTTGCTGCTATTAAGTTTTCGGCCTGCTTTGCTATAAATGCAGATTGTAGAATATATTTTCATGCATATTTTCATCTGAACATAGATGAATTATAGGGACTTTTTGTTCATACAAAGAGTTGGGAGTTTGAATGAATGTCCTTGCATGAGCACATGAATTTATTTCTTGTTTCAAATATTACTGATATTGAAGTGCTTGTTCATCTAGACAATTTCACGATTATTTTTTGTTTGTACATGAATACAGCTCTAAGCTTTGCAATCAGGTAGTGCAAGCAATTCCTAAAGCACGACTGTTTAATGGCTCTGTGTGGGGAGTTCCATTCAGTTCAATCATGGGTACAAAGAAGTGGATGCAGCTGCCACTTCACGCATCTGACTAGACTATTGTGTGCGTTTATTATAATAGCTTAGTCCCATGCTTGATGCGGGAGCTGATTCTATCGCTTCTTCCGTCCCTCGATTGGACTGAAGGGAGCTCCCCACTCACTCTGGTTTGTTCTCATCCTCTTTACACACAAGACTGAAGGGAGCTCCCCACCCCACTTACTCAGGTTTGTTCTCGTCCTCGTTACAGACAAGGTTTCTTCTCAGGTTTGGTATGATTATGTTAATTTTGGTATGATTATGTTAATTTTGGTAAAGAGTGAGATTAATGAGTAAGAATATGTGTTTTTCCTAAGAGATTATAGGTTGAATATAGGTTGAAATCTAGAGAAGGGTTTACTTGTTCTACAAACACTCCTAAACTTTAATAATCAAATGGGTGGGAGGTGGGATTCTTTGTCCCACAAACAATCATAAATCTCAATTAATTGAGATATTTATTATTGAGATACTCTCTTAGGAATATTTATCATTGAATTTTTTATTCAATAAGCATGAACAATGCCTTGAAGAGGACTCAACTTCCACTCTCTTAAGCATTAGATTTTAACTATGGTCTGTCTACCATTTCACCATCATTTAATGTTTAGCATGAGTTGGATGTGATCTTAAAATTAGATTATTAATATTATATATGAAATCAGTTTGTTGAGGAAAAAAAAAATTAAACTTAAGTCTTCAATTTTAAATTAAAGTTGAAAAATTATTTCCCAAACTTGCTACCTATCTCTATTTGTATCTCTTAGGATCGAAACATCCTTATTTTTTAATTAGAGTTAGGAAATTATTTCCTAAACTTACTTTTTATCTCTATTTGTATATGTTCGGATGGAAACAAAGTTAACAAAACTGCATTTCTGAAACATGTAGCTAAGACTACTCCCCACTTATCCAGATGTATGTATATTGGGAGTATTGAAATCCAACTTTTCTATGCACTGAAAAGATCAAATTCAGCTGCCATATCGAAGAACCGGCTTGATAAGCACAATCTCTTAAATGAACTTTCAGCTAACTTAATTCGTAGACACTCATTCAAGATATACAAGATATATACAAGGGCAAACTATCTGTACAGATTATGGATATCTCAATTATTAAAGGCATTAATATATCCCTTTTTTACGCAGGTTCGTGGACTGAACATCAGAGCTAATTTTTAACGTGGCTGCTGAGATCAAGCTGCAACTTTCGTGGTGTTATAATGTGCCAATGCACTACCGAAATGGTGTGGTGTCTCTTATATGTAAATCTTGGAATGTGGTTCCAAGTAAATGGATTGTGAAACTGTTAGTGCAACTTAGTCCAATTATGTCAAAGCAGTTTTTGGAGAGCTGTGTATTGATTAATGTTGTTTTTATTCTGGGGCAATGCTACTTTAGCTCAAAGTAAACAAAGAGGAATTTTTATGTATTCAGTTAGCTTGAATAAGGCGAAGCTTACTTACTCTTATAAATATATCAGTCTGCAGTCCAATTTACTGTTCATGAAACGAAGGGTATGCTCCATATTATATCTTTCAGCATGATTCTTTGTATACAATATATGATCACTGTATTAATAAAAAAATCAAATGGCAAGTAATCCTCTATGTTTCCTTATAGCTTGATTAAGGCAATAGTACAGCCATGATTATGTAGAACGAAATTCTTAATACGGATATGCCACTGGATTTAGTAAGTCTGGATTAAAAAACTTGTGGTTAGTGTAAATATAAATTTAATGCATCCAAGATAGATAGGATCAAGCATGCAAACCAAGGCTACAAAATTACAAATGCATGGGAGTTGGAAATTACAAATGCATGGGAGTTGGATGTACTTATTGTATAAGCCAAGTATAATCTCACATACCATGAAGGTTTTGGATTCAAATCGCCCAAAGAACCTAGCCTATATCAAATATGAAAATGAAACTATGTTAATTATTTGAAAAAGGTTGCATATAGATATCTAAATTGATTTGCATCTTTAGGGATTTGATCTATCTGATCTACCAAGATCCAGAGTTAAGATAAAGTGGGAAGTGGTCACTTGAAAATTATAGAGGATCACCATTATATATAAGTATACATTTGAAATGAATCTCATTATTTGAAATTTACTAAGTATCATTTATAATATGGAGAGTATTATCAAGAAGGCCACTTCAAAACTAGCCACCTCAAAACTTTAAATGATCTTTTCTTTTACCCACACATGTTATCTTTCTCATTTATCCACATGTACTAGCTTTTCAATATTTTCATCTCCACACTCTTAGGTTCCTCATAACTATATCTCATTATTTTGCATGTATTTGGTTTTAATGCATTTTATATATCTTAATATTATAATAGTTTTAATGTGAAAATACTAACAAAGGAATCAAACCCAATCAAACAAAGTGATGGACTAATCTCTTTCACAACATCATAATATATCATAATATGTAGTTTGAAATTGGTTTGCAATATGTTATTGTTCAATCCATCTCACTTGATAAATGCACTAGATTAATTTTCTTGTTTCTTCAATTAATATTTTGAATCATATTTTGAATCATTTTGGGTTATTGCATACTTGATTGCTCTAGAGTCTAATCATTTTTCATTGTATCGTAAAAATCAATGGACTCTATTGTTTTGTGTTGTGTCATGGATGAAATCAATGCAACTACTCTATTGCTCTAAATCATTTTTCGTTATATGATCACTAAAATCAATTTTATGTTATGTCATGGATGAAATCAATGCAACAAACACTAAAACTAATACATGAAGTGTTAATTACCAAATATGTATTTTTGTGTTTAGATCTTTGATATTTAACATGAACACTGAAATGAAGGTAATATATTGAAATCAATGCAAGAGACACCAAAACCAATGCATAAAGGTAATATATTGAAATCAATGCAAGAGATAGACACTGAAACTAATGATGAACATTGAAATAGATTTTTTCCATTGTAGATGATCTATTTCCTCATTATGAAAGGAGGTGATCAAATAATTGAAGAGATCTATGTAAAATAAGAGTGTTTTTTCTAATTTATCTATTATGAGTTCATTATATATCTTATTTATCATTTTATCCTATGTGTTTTGGGTGTTTTCTAATTTTATTATTCTTATTTATCTATTAAGAGTTCAATAGATATCTTATTTCTAGTTTGCTCATATTCTTTCTCATTAAATTATTTCATGGAATATAATTACATAATTCTTTCTAAGATCACATAATAGAAATATAGAATTAAACTAACTACACTGCCATAAAATCTTCCATTTTCTTTATTGTCTTTGGGAAATGGTGGGTATGATCATAATTTTACAAATTTTGCATAGTTGTAGTGTTTTTTTCTCTTTATTTTGACAAAATATTTTAATGAAATCAAATAGTGTAACATACAATTTTTGCAATGTTGGAAAATTATACATCAAGTCCCATTATTGCAATTGGATTTTGAGGGTTTCATTCTGTAAGATGGCCAAGGTTCGAAACTCATGGTAGTCAAGAGGAGATGCCCAAAAAATCTAGTCATGTTAAGGGTTGGTGTGGCCCAAAGATAATTTTTTAGCAATGCTTTATGATCATTGAGCACATCTATGAAAAACAAAAATGAAAAAATTGCCTCCATGAAATTTACCAATGTCAATGTCTCTGAAAACTTCTAGTCGTGCTATGCCAATCACATCTCCTTTTATGGTACTCATAATAATATTTCATTTAGTGCAAAGACAAGTGTTGGTATTATCCTAAGAGGTATGGGTTCAACAAACAATATAGTTGTTGTAGCTTTTTTGGTTGTTCCAAATATATTGGAGAGAATATAAGATGCCCATGCCAACCAAATTGAGTTCCTGAGTGGTTGTGATGTTCCAATTAAAAATATTCATAGAAAAAACTATAGATATTAGTCATATAAATTGCTAAAAGAAACAAATTTGCAAAACACAATAGACAATATGAACCAGAATATGCCTTTATTAATATGGATGTAATGTTCACTTACCTCTTCAAGGGGGAAACCTCCAATAGAGTAAAGATTAGATTACAAATTATTTACAAGACTTTTTTTACAATGATTCTACATCTTTATATAGTACTTTCTACCTCCTAGGAACATTCTAGAGAAATAACTTTCTAGTAGGCAAAACCTTCTAGTAATCCTTCTTACAATAATTTGTTTCACACTACTACATGGGCATTATTTAGCGTTATTTATTAATGATGGACTCCATAGATAGAAATACAAGGTAATCTATCTATCTACGTAGGGAGTTAGGGAGGTTAGGACCCTTGCATGCCCTCCCCCTTAAAAAAACAACATTGTCCTCGAGGCTCGAGATGAGGGAAGTGTTGTAGATTGGATGTCGGTTCCCATGTAGTATCATTTGGTTGTGTATCCTTCCATTGGATTAGGACCTCCTTGATAGTGTGTTGGAGGAGACGACACTCTCGTTTGTCAAGGGCAACCTCAAGATGCAACCAAATGGAACCTTCTTCATCCAATTCAAGAAGGCTAGTTTGAACATGGCAATTAGATCCAACCACTTTCTTTAAGCAGAAGACATGAAAGATGGGATGGATTTTAGAGTGGCTTGGAAGTTCTAATTTGTAAGCAATTGGCCTAATACACTTGAGGATCTTACAGGGGCAATAAAATTTTGGAGCAAGCTTCTGGTGGTGGTCATCTTTTAGGGAGGTCTTTTTGTACAACTACAAACAAAGGAACACATGATCCCCTTCTTCAAGGTGTTCAGAGTGATGATGGCCATCATGTTGCTTCATTTGATTTTGAGCCATGACCAAATTATCTTTGAGATTTCATACAATATCGACCTAAGTTGTAAGGGTTTTTTCAACCTCTTGTACCTTGGAGGTGCCTAGTGAGTAAGATAATACAATGGAGGATTTTGGCCATAGATATACTTAAATGGGGTCATGAAAGTGGCACCATGATAAGTTGTATTGTACCACCATTCTACTAGGGTTAACCATTGAACCCACTGGGACTTTGTTTGGAAGTAAATCACCTCAAATAGGCTTCCCAACACTTGTTGATATCTTCAGTATGACCATCATTCTGGGGGTGATACGTAATGTTGAGATGCAATTGAGTGCCTTGGAGCCGAAAAAAAAAATTCCAAAAGTTTCTAGTGAAAGTGGGATCACAATCCATGACAATAGATTGTGGCATACCATGTAGTTTGAAGATGTTATCCATGAATACTTGAGAAACTATGGAAGCTTTAAAGGGTTGTTGGAGGACATAAAAATGAGCATATTTGGAAATGTGATCAACCACAACCATGATAATATATTTATTACCATATTTGGGTAACCCCACAATGAATTCCATAGAAATGTATGTCCATATAGTAAGCAAAATAGGTAAAAGTTGTAGTTCTCCTAGAGTTTTCACTATTTATTCCTTATGGTATTGGAAAAGATCACATTCATCCACAAAACTACAAATTTCCTTCTTCATGCCCTCCTAGACAAATGAGTGTTTAATATGTTCATATGGTTTATGAAAGCTAGAACAACATGTCATTGGTAATGCATGGAGTTCAAATAGAATGGTTGATTTAAAGTCAGATTGTCTGATCAAATACAAACACCCTTTATAGTGGATCTTTTCATTGTACCAAGTGTGGCCTGGAGATGCATTGGAATCATGTTGAAGTTGTTGGAATGGGTTGGCAATCTTGGGATCTATGAAAAAATCATTATAGACTTCATTCAACCAATATAATACAATAAAGGAGAGTGAAAAGAGTGACCCTTCTTCTTCATATTTTCAAGAAAGAGCATCAGCTACCACATTCTCCTTTCCCTTGTTATAAATGATCTCATAATCATATCCTTGTTGGATTATTGAGAGGGGGGGTGAATCAGTAATAGAGAAATTTAATCATTTTTAACCATATAATCCAAGTGTTATATCAATGTATCATTATCATCCAATAATTGAAGAGTAAATAAGCAATGAACAAATGAACAATCATACACATACACAGTACACCAGTGTTTTACATGGAAACCCAAAGCGGGGGAAAACCACGGAATGCTTTATCTTATATGTCTTGAAGAATTACATTCATTGGAAGCACCAACTTCCTTTGTTTTCCAGCTACAACTGGAAGGAGGATCCAACCCCCTAGTTTCTCAGGCTACAAGTTGAAGGAAGATCCAACTCCTCAATTATTTGGCTACAACTAGAAAGAGGCTACAACCCCTTGTGTTATCTGGCTACAACCGGAAAGTGGCTACAACCACCTGTCCTTGCCCTGTCCAACCGCCCTGACGTATAAGTAGAATGATGGAACCATTGTCACACTATCACTGTGAGATATACTACTATAAACTTGTATCAATCAACCTGCACCAAATAACTTGTACCAATAACCTGAACCATGCATCAACCTGTACCGCAACCTATAATCAACCTGTACCATAAACAAGTGCATCAACCATGCACGAACATGTACCAAACAACCTGTAATCAACCTGTACCATAAAAAAGTGCATCAACCATGCACCAACATGTACCTCAACTTGTACCATGCACCAAACCTGTACAAATAACCTGTCACAACAACTTGTCCAAACAACATATCACAACAACCTGTCTCAGCAATCTTATCAACCAAATCAGATCTACTCACTAATATCAATCACCAAGACAACTCTCAAGTATGTGCATCAACCAAGTATAACACAACAACTCATAATCATCACCAAGATCAATATGTGCTTCTAATAATACAAGTATGCCACATCATCCATAAACCATGTGTCAACAATACTACTAACAAGTGCCTCCAACCATGTACCAAGTATGTACCAATCATGTATCAACTACTCATCAGCTATGACTCATCAAGATGTACCAACATCATCAATTATACACCTAATGTATGTGCCAACTCATCAACTACTTGTCTAAACCATGTACCCGACATGTACCTCAACCAAATTCCCTCGTCAATTTCATCATCCAAATATGATTTGTAACTCTGTAATAGACCTAGTGTATATGATCACATACTTGTAAACCTTCCTTAACTTTAACAACAAGAGACTAGAATTTTCATCAAACTTTTCTTTAGTCTCACATGCCTAGTTTTGGATTAGTCAACAACCCTAACTTGAAATAATCAAAACTATGTACATGTAATGAATAAAGATATAAAAATGATACACAATGTTCTTCAGTGTTTTTTATGCAATTCCTCCAGGTTTCACTACTTGGAACCTCTCATAAAAGGAGTTATAGCAAAAATGGCATACCTTGTTGAATTATGGATTATTCCAAAGAGTGGCCTTGTAGAGCGTTCACCGCATGGAATATTTGTTGAATGGATCTGAAAATGTTATAGAGAATACTGCAGACTGTACTCTAACCAACACATTTGTTCTTACTGAATTTGGATCTGTTATGAATAAGTTATGGTGTTTTTATCCAAAACACTTGCTTTAGACTAGTTTCAAGACTAGCCACAAACCCTATTTTCCACGGAATGTAACTCCAAAAATACAACGACCCACAAGCTGAATTTTTTACCATAGATACTTGGATATGTTTCCTCAATGGAATATCAATTTCATGATCTGAATCATTCTATAAAAGAATTTATTGTGAAAATGGTGAGATGGCTTGTAAATAGCATACCTTAGAAAGCATCATCAAAAGAATTTATCCTCCCTTGAATTCTGGCCTTATTTTCTTCACCTTCCCTCTGAAATTCGACTTAGATATCCTTTGGTTACCTTAGACACCTATAGATATTCAATATGCTCAAGTGTGATCTAAAATGAGAGAACCTTGCCTCTTATTTATACTCTCCAAGTAGCTTCCTTAAAAACATATTCTAGGTCACTTTGTCCACTTTCCTTATTTTAGGGTTAACCCACTTCTAATTTCTCCATTAAATTTATTATTGAAATAATTTATTTTGTATTCACTTTGAATTATAGTACACTCATCACTTCACTTTATTATTTACCTTTTAAAATCTCTTAAACCACTTTGACTACTTCGACCTTTTGGGGCTTCTAGATGACATATGAGGGTCCTCCAATTTCGTAAGGCCGTAACTCTCAAACCGTGAGGAGTTATGTGACGTTCCACATACCACCAGAAATGGAATGACATGTACTATCCATATAGAATAGTATTACTTGAAAATATATCAAAACTCATACCATTACCCATCAAACAAACTTGGGTCCGTTACCCAAACATGGGTTCTCCAACTTCTCTCGGCCATAACTCTCTAACCGTGAGGAGTTATGTGACGTTCCACATGCCACCGAAAATGGCATGACAAACACTATCCATCTAGGATAGTTTCACTGGAAAATTCACTGACCTTCATCTCAGTATTCCACAAATAAGCATGGGTTCTTTAACCATACTTCTAGGATAACTCAATCCGCAAAGCGTCTTCCCGTGAGGACTTTCACCATAAGGGTACCACTTTGGAGTTCATCCATTTGTATTTATTATCAACCATGACAAGACAATAATGAGTTGTCTTTACATCAAACAAACTCGGGTCCATTACCCAAACCTTTGTGTTACCGGAATTCGCTACCGGACTTTCTCCAAGGGTTGACATCAATCACTAAGGGTTGACATCAATCTACAATATCACTCTCCAATAGTTGACATCAATGACAACCAACAATACATACCAACTATCCATCAAACTAAGACAATTGTCTGACAATTGATTATCTTATATGTCTTATATGTACACAAGGAAGCACCATAAATAGGACAAAGGGGGAGACATTTATCAGATGCAAAGGTAAATGCTTGGAGAGAGAGCATAGAGGCATGTTTCCAAGGGGAGCGATTGTCACAAGGGAAGAATGAGCTATATGACTTCAAAGTGATACCCTTTGTCAAAGGGGGAGATATTATTCATATGAATGGAAAGAGAGTTATCAGAGGATTATAAACACAAAGAAAAATCAAAGGCACGTAAACAGGGGGAGCAGTCCCAAGGAGAGTTCAGTCAGGGGGAAAAGCCCCAAAGGGAGATACCCTTTGCCATTGATGTCAAAGGGGGAGAGATAGAAACATTGGTAAAGAGTATAAGCATGAATTTTATCATGATTAAGTGTTGCCATCAATATACAATATCACTCTCCAATAGTTGACATCAATGACAACCAACAATCCATACCAACTATCCATCAACCTAAGCCAGTTGTCTGACAATCCTAAAATTTTGGTAACCATTTCTATTGCTCTAGTGATGAAATCCTTTGTTCTAGAAAGTGTTTGAGGCTATGATGATCAGTTTTAATATGGAAACTTTTCCTGAGCAAGTGGGGATGCCATATATCCACAACATGCAAGATAGCCAACATTTATTTTTCATAGGTGGATTTTCCCAAGTGCCACTCACTAAGTTGTTTGTTGGTAAATCCCAATAGTCTACCTTTTTGCGTGAGAACTACACCTATGCTTTTTCTTGGGGCTTCACATTCCAAAAAAAATTCCTAGTGAAGTCGGGCAAAGCCAATATTGGGGGTGTACACGTAGCCTCTGTAACATACCCAACCCCCTTAGGAGCATTAAGGAGGTGGGGTATCAAATTTTAATGTCTTAAGTTCCCAATTCTAAAGTTATATATGAGATCATGACTATGTTCTACTCGTTGAGTTCTTTCCAACAACTATACTCTTTCTCGATTTCAAGCTTTGAGCACAAAGTTATGGCCTCTTGAAGTTTATTGGAGTTTTAATTCTCCTGGAATTTCATCATTCATAGATGGAATTGTACGAATAACCCTCAGGTATCATTCTTACCAAGGAAACATACCCCTTTCTATCATATCGCATATGGAAAAAACTTATCTCGTTCACTGTATCACAACTTTCCCAAACTTCTCATCACACCCAAAGATTTTAATCTTGTATTGCATATTTGAAATATTTATTGTCACACCTAAATATTTAAATCTTGTGATACAGTGCATCTCCAAATACCTTCATCCTTACACACCTTATTGCATTGTCCAAAAAACTTCTATTCTGGCAACATATCACATGACAAACATCTTTTTGTTTGTGACATCGCATTCCCAAAGTCTTTCTCCCAACAATATATCGCACCCATAAAATATTTGGCTGCGACATATTGCATCTATGAACAAATTCTTCACCGCAACAATCCTCTCACCTTGTTTCACGTGTCAAAAGATTTTCAACTTTGTGACACGAGAGTCTTAGTTCTGCATGTTCATAAACTTTCATTTGTGTGATGTCTCACTATGTTTTCAAAAAAATTGTACCATGTGATATGTCGCACTCCACAAAACTTTTATCTCTGTGACAAGCCTTTTGCATCACATGGAAACTTCTAATCTTGTGACGTATCGCATGAATAGTTTCTTCATGAAATACATTGCATCACGCCAAGTTTTCCTTTCTCATGATGAGATTATCTCTTCCCTTCCTTCTTTCCTTGCCATCCTTATCACATCTCCAAAAACATTGGTTTCATGTGATGTATCACATGAATTTTATCTATATTCGATGCACTGCATCACACAATGTTAAACTTCATGTAATAAGAGACTTCCTCCAAAAAAAAAATTGAAGTACGAAACCTTCTCAAGCTTTCCCGTATTGCATGAAAAAATTCTTCATGTGATACACCCTATATCACATGAAAATTATTTTCATGTGATACACCCTATATCACATGAAAATAATTTCCATGTGATACACAAGACTTCTCCAAGTTTACCTTAGAAATTCTTTTAAAATTTTCCCAAAGTTTTCTCGATAAGGTCAAGTGTTTCTCCCTAGGAAAAACACTTTCTTAAGGCTCCCTTGACTTCCTACAAGACATAAAGGGTCATCTAAATCTTTGAATTTACACTTATTCAAGTATAATAAAGGAAGGCTAGGTTCACATTGAGAAATTTATCTCAATAAGGATGGCTAGTTATCCAAGGATTTGAGCCTCAATAAAGTGAATTTGCATCCTTTCAAGACTAGTCTAGGATACCATGGATCCCAAGACCCTAAAAATTTCACCTCAATTCTTATACTATATTAACAAATCACTTAAATTAATGATTCAAGTGATCCTTTAAACTTCAAAGGACCCACAAGTCTCTTTAAATCATAGCAACCCAATCACACAGGAAATTCATTCCCAAGTAAAAGACAGATTTCACATTCATGATTTTCATAAATAGAATGCATGGACAATTCATCAAAATAAACCAAGATGATGTTTCCTAAAGCTAGAATACATAAGTTCAAGTAAGCGAACGGGATTTTAGGACTGTAAGCTCTGTGTTCCTTGCTTAACTCTCAACTAAGCCTCTAGCTCTGTATAACCTCTTGCCTCCAAACAAGAAACTAGTATCATACCACACTAACCAGAAAGTCATTGCACTAACTTCAAAACATATGATAGAAAAAATAAAGTTACTTAAGTGATGTAACTTAAAGTCTTTAAGAGTATATGCATCTAGAAGATAATGCAGTCCATATTCTAAGCATAACATCTTTATCAAAGGTATGAAAAAAATCTCTATCTAGGATAGAGCCTATGTAAAGTATTCACAAGAAAATTGATTTAATTTCCTACAATTTGCATGCAATATCTTTCCCTAGTACATCCCACTATAGTCAGTATGTCTTATCAATTTTCTAGTTCATTTCATAAAATACATGGAATGTATGTGAGAATCAACAAGGTAAATACACTTATCTTAATTTGAAGATAGCTCAGCAAATTGACTAAGGGTGAGAAATTTTCCAACAAACCATAGGAACAATAGCATGTGATCATTTTATTGATGGCCACCCCCTATCCAAACCATTATACCACAAGAATGAATCTGGACAACTCTCAGTACTTATAGGAAAATGGAAAACCCTTCAAGGGAGAACCTCATAGGAAACTCCTCGATGGTTGTCAAGAACTCCTTGAAATCAAGGCACCTCTCTTGTTGGCTCAATACAACACAAGAGAAAGTTTTATTTCATTTCTTGTAGTCCCTTAAGAAAACTCCTCCATTTGTTGCTTCTCATGCACCCAACATGACCTAAGTGTTGATGTTTGGACAACATTGGGAAAACATTATCTTAGAATAATAATTAATAATATAATTATTGATTATTAAATATCATATATAATAAGTAAATGATAATAATAAATAGTTATTGATTATTCAAGGGATGCATCCTTTCATGGATGGTCACCATATGTTCCCTATATATAGAACACTCATCATTGTAATAATATATTGATCATATCTCATATGAAGAAAAACAACATGGTATCAGAACCGAACTGGGCTTGAATCCTTCACAAGAGGGCCTAGGAAAATGAGACTAGAGTAAAATGTTGGGAGTGTTAAATTTATGGGATTGTTACAATCTCGATGTACAACATATTTACTTTTTACTTCTACCTAAATTACAGAAAGAATTCCATAAATTATGGTGGGCAGTAATTTCTAGTAATAATGTCTAATTACCTAAATATGAGGAATGTACTGCATATTTAATTATACCTATTAATTCTACCTATATTTATACAAAGAATCGCATGAATTATGGAGGAACAATTTAACATAGCCAAATACTATTTGGATGGATTATAACTAAATTAATCTTTGGGTAGTTACAGAGGTATTCTCCAACTATTTATAATAAAGAAAATTTAATTTAATTTTTCAAGGAGATGTGTCTTTTTTGGATCAATCTAATATTACTATAAAAAGACACTTGAAAGACACAACAATAGACATATTTTTTCTCTCTCACACGTGGGATAAGTGATCTAAGGAAGAGACTAAGAAGTTGAAATATTTTGAGTTACTTAGTGATGTTCTAGTGTTTACTAAAGTAATATCGTATATCATTAGAAGTAATTACCACTTGCAGGTGTTTACTAAAGTAATATCGTATATCATTAGAAGTAATTACCACTTGCAGAAAATTGTGTTTGTTTAATTTAACACTAGAAAATCAACATGGTTAGTCGTATGACATCGAGTATATGATGGATGTGTGTTGGTATTCATATGACATCGACTATATGTTGGATGTGTGTTGATAGTTGTATGACATCGAGTATATGATGGATGTGTGTTGGTCATAGTAGAAGACATATTATTTGGAGGGTCATTGTATATAGTTGTGCACAAGATAAATTGATCTCCTCTAGGAGATGATTTTTGTTGTTCTTGTTTCTTGTTCCGGGAAGGTCATAGGTAATAGCTCTGAGAAGGAGCCATAATGATTGTCGCAGGAGGCAAACATGGAGGGAAAGACCTTCCAACATGATATCAAGGAGAGACATTGCCAGACATGATTCTCAGAGACAGGAAGTCTCTAGGAGCAATGTACCTCCCAGGACAGGACCATGCCAGATAGCAAAGACAGTTCCAACGAACATGGACACAATGAGTCAAGACCGACTGTAGAAAAACTATGGTAGATCTAGTAGAGGAGGAAAACACATTATGAGACTCAGAGGGAGCAAGTGTAGCAGTCCTAGGACATGAGTCGAGCCATGAGATGTTGAGGAAGAAGGCATGACAGTAGTTCCAGTGTATGTAGAGGCACTCCCAGAGAGGGAGGTGGTACTACATCCAGAGGGAGAAGAGATTGAGTTACCTCCAAAGAAGGAGGAAGAGCTACCTTCAGTGTCAGAGGGAGAAAAGACAAAGGAAGAGTCACCTTCATCTCCAGAGGGATTGTTGATGTTTTTCATCTTCCTGAGACAATGGTTTCATGAGGGAACCTCAATATATCAAGTATGGTCCAAGATGACTTAGCATGATCAGCATTTACCTATGTTTATGTGGGAAAAGGAATCCATGACTACAGTGTATGTTCATAGCAGAAGTCCTCATAAGACTTTGAGGAACATGACGCCCAAGGAGGCCTTCACCGGAGTGAAGCCTGAGGTTGGACACTTCAGGATATTTGGGTGTCTAGTATACATTCATGTACCCAAGGAGAAAAGGATCAACCTAGACCCTTCAGGAAGAAAGGGTACATTTGTGGGGTACAATGAGTCTTCGAAGGCATACTGGATCTACATCCCTAGTCAAAGACAGAATGAGGTGAGCAAAGATGTTAACTTTGAGGAGGAGGTATCCTTTAAGAGATCTAGAGGATCTCTCATGGAGATTGATCAAATTGATCCAATTGATTCCGTCGATCTTGTAGCTCCAGTTGATGTTCCCATAGATATTGCAGTAGGTCGAAAGAGACCTACATGGGCTCATTAGACTCTGGAGGAGGCAGAACGATATGCAGCTCCTCGTGGTACCTTCCGAGTGAGAAACAGACCTCATAGATATTCATGATATGTCGCAACTATGAGCCACATCATTCATTTTGAGCCTTCTTGTTATGAGGCAACTAGTCATCTAGTATGGAGAGATGTCATTATGGAGGAGTATCAATCCATCATGAATAATGTTGTGTGGGATATTGTTCTGAGACCTGAGGGGAATTCTATAATGACTTCCAAATGGATCTACAAGATCAAACACACAGTTGACGAGAGCATCGAGAGGCACAAAATGAGATTTGTTGTTGAAGGATTCTCTCAGGTCGAGGGAATAGATTATGAGGAGACATTTTCTCATGTTGCTCGATACACTTCTATCCTGATGATTATTTCCCCTACAGCATCCATGGGTTGGAGAGTACATCAGATGGATGTAAAGACAACCTTTCTCAATGGAGAGATTGAGGAAGAAGTATACATTGAGCAGCCATATGGTTTCATGATACATGAGAAGGAGTCTCATGTGTGCAGGTTGAAGAAGGCCTTGTATGGACTCAAGTAGCCACCTCGAGCCTTGTATGTGAGGATTGATGGACACCTGGTGATTTTTGGGCTTCAGAAAAAGTGTTGTTGATCCCAACCTGTACTACAAGACTGTTAATGGTGAGTCCATGATTTTGGTCCTCTACATTGATGATTTATTCATCACCGATACATAGAGCCTTATTGTTGAATGCAAGTATGTGTTGACCTCTAAGTTTGAGATGAAGGACCTTGGTATGATGCACTACTTCTTGGGACTAGAGGTGTGGCAGAGAACTAATGACATCTTCCTGAGTCAGGGGAAGTACACAATTGAGATATTGAAGAAGTTTAGGATGTTGAACTTGAAGCCCGTGGCTACACCAATGGTGACGAATCTGAAGAAACTAAGTGTGTCTTCTTCTGATTCTGATGAAATTGATCTGACTTTGTACAGATAGATGATTGGATCATTGATTTATCTGGTTAACACCATACCAAATATTTTTTATGCATTGAGTGCACTTAGCCAGTTTATGAGTCAATCGAGATAAACATATTGGATTGCTACGAAGCATGTGTTGAGATACCTCTGAGGCACAGTTGGACATGGTATGAGATATACTTCCAGTATTGATATGATATGGTAGGAATATATTGACTCTAATTAGGCAAGAAGTGAAGTGGACAGAAATAGCACCTTCAGGTGTTGCTTCACTTTGGGATCTTCCATGGTTTCCTGGTGTAGCAGGAAACAAACTTCTGTGGCTTTGAGCACAACAGAAGTAGAGTACATTACATTAAGTATGTCAGTATGTGAAGTAGTCTGTCTTTGCAAGCTCCTAACGGATTTATCCTAACATGTGATGGATTCCACCATTATTCATTATGGTAACCAAATTTGTGTGAAGATCTCAGAGAATCAAGTGTTTCATGATAAATCAAACCACATTGAGATCAAGTACCATTACGTCCGAGACATGGTTGAGAGGAAGGAAGTATCAGTGCAGTACCTTCCTACAGATGAGCAGGTTGTTGATGTTCTTACCAAACCAGGACGAAGTTCAAGTACTCATGTGACAAACTTGGCGTGGCAGAGAATGCCTCCCTCGCTGAGAGGGAGTGTTGATGTTTTCAGCTTCCTGAGACATTCTCCAGATCGTAGTCCTCTGTGACTGAGTTGAGTTGATATGTGATGACACTTATCCAAGAAGGGATAAGTGGGACACTTATCTGAGAAGGGATAAGTGTGTTTGGGGTTAAATTCCAACGTCCCTTGTGGGGAGCACATGAGGACATGTCAAGGGAGTTGACCTTGACGTCACACACTATGGGGAGTTGACCCTAGTGTTTCTAGAGGGAGTAGTCTCTATAAGTCCACATGGGAGTGACATGTGTGACAGAAATTCTCCAAATCGTACTCCTCTGTGAATTGAGTTGAGTTTATCTGTGAGGACACTTATCCGAGAAGGGATAGGTGAATTTGGGTTATAGCCCAATGTCCCTTGAAGAGAGCACATGAGGACATGTCAAGGGAGTTGACCTTGATGTCACACACTATGGGGAGTTGACCTTAAGTGTCCCTAAAGGGATTAGCCTCTAGAAGTCCACATGAGAGTTCCATGTGTGGCAAACATTTTGCTACTATGGTGTTTGTGTACCACTGGAGGAGATTGTGTGTCTCTGGACAGTAGTTGTGTACTACTATGGAAAGATACCTCCCTAGCTAAGAGGGAGTGTTGATGTTTCAGCATCGAGTGAACCTTCTTCTATATTGGGTTGCGGACCAAGAGAGATAGGATACATTTATCATAAAGGTGCACTTGTGGTAAATGGGCCCAGATATAGTCCTTCCTTGATCATGACAAGGAATAATATGGACTCGAGGTGCTTCAAGTGCTTTCCACATGTCAGTTAGCATCAAGATGACATTCACTCATAGGTGTGTATTGTTAAGGTTTAAGCTATTATTAGGTTTCTTTTATTTCATTAGATAACCATAGCATAAATAGGATCACTGAGAAATACACAATCACAAGAGACGCATCATTTATCCTAGGAAACCCTCATGGGGGAGAAAACCCAGCAAAAACTTCATTAATATAGATAACCAATACAATGCCAAGAGATAACTCAAACAAATACAGAAAGTCCTCTCCCAAGAATGTGCCTCTCTCTCTCTCTCCTTCTCCAACTGCAGCTCCAAACTTGCACTCTGATCATCAAGTGAGTGAGTGAACAAATGAGGCACTAGCCTCTCTTATTTATACAATCTAGCACGTGTGAACTAGGGTGTCTTTTCATTCGCTGGGCCGACTTCTCATTATGGGTGGTTATAACCACTTTAATACATTCTGGGTGGTTATAACCACTTTAATATATTTTGCGGCCGAATTTTCATTTAGCCCATTACAATTAGTGTTTGACCAATCCACAAAAGGGGATTTGGTCATTTACAATACCCGACATGATCAATCCACAAAAGGGGATTGATCTAATGAATAATACATCAATAATAATTAGAATACTCTTTGCAGTTACAATATTTCAGCACTCCCCCTTAACAAGAAGGGTATTCTACAACAACATTGGACGAGAGAGAGGGAAGCATCATCAACATCATCTTGGAACACTGACTGGTATATCTATTAATCATCGGAAGTTTTTCTCATCATCAATATTATCATTCACAGCAGAGAGATAGAATGGAATCATCATCCTCGTAAGCATGAGGCTAAGGTAATATCATCATCATTTTCAGCGTGAGGCTAACGTAACATCATCATGTTCGGCATGAAAGATGAAATGACATCATCATCATCATAATCATCTTCAGCAAGGAGTTGAAGTGGCATCATCGTCATCATCTTCAGCAAGAAGCTGAAGTGGCATCATCATCATCATCTTCAGCATGAAGATGAAGTGGCATAATCATCATCAACTTGCATCAACATGGATTAGTATAACACTAATACATCATCATCATCAATAACAGCACAAGGCTGATACAACATCAAAAGCAGCAATATCACAGCACAAAGGTTGGAGCATTATCAACAACAACAACATCACAGCATGAAGGCTGGAGCATCATCAACATCAGCACTAGGCTAAGAGTCTTCAGCATGAGGCTGGCATCACAGCACGAAGCTGGCAACACATCATCAAAGCACGAGGCTGGCACATCATCACAGCATGAGGTTGGCATGTCATCAGCACGAGGCTAGCATTTAAGCTGGCACATCATCACAACAATTAAGCTGGAATCACAACACAGCAATTAAGTTGGAATCGCAACACTACAGTTAAGCTGGAATCACAACACAACAATTAAGTTGGAATCTCAACACAACAATTAAGCTGTTGGAATCTCAACACAACGATTAAGCTGGCATCAGTAATTAAGTTGGAATCTCAACACAACAATTAAGTTGGCATCAGTAATTAAGCTAGAATCTCAACACAGCAATTAAGTTGGCATCAACAATTAAGCTAGAATCTCAACACAGCAATTAAGTTGGAAGCACATCACTCAGTTGGCATCTCAACACAGCAATTAAGCTAGAAGCACAGCTCTCGGTTGGCATCTCAACACAGCAATTAAGCTGGAAGCACAGCACTAGGCTGGCATCTCGACACAGCAATTAAGATGGAAGCGCAGCACTAGGATGGCATATCAACACAACACTACTCCCCCTATCGAGGGAGGTCCTTTCGGACTATATCGAGCTTATCTCAAAAGTGCTCAAACTTTACACGAGATAGAGGCTTGGTCAACACATCGACAACCTGTTCATCCGTGCTAACATATTGGAGCTTTATGGCTCCTCTCTACACCATGTCACGGATGTAATGGTATCGGATCTCTATGTGTTTCTACTTGTCATGAAATACAGGATTCTCTATCATCTTTATGTAGCTCTGGTTATCACATAGGATCGTGGTTGCTTCCATCTTTAGGTCGAATAGACCAATCAACAACTTACGAAGCCATATGGCTTCACAACTGGCAGAATACGCAGCAATGTATTATGCTTCTGTTGTACTGAGAACAATGCTTGATTGCTTCTTACTCTACCATGATATCATGGTTGATCCCAAACTGAAACAGCATCCTAAAGTGCTCTTCCTATCAAAGACACTTCCAGCCCAATCTGAATCAGTGTACCCACTCAGTGTGAAATTATGATCTCCATCATAACTGAGACCATAATCTAATGTACCCTTAAGGTACCTCATCACATGTTTTGCAGCAACTAGGTGAACATGTCTGGGTTCTACCAGAAACTAACTCAAAGTGTTCATGACAAAACAAATATCTGGTCTAGTGTTCATCAGATACATCAGCGATCCAATGATTTTTCTATACAGCGTGGCATCAATCAATTCTGACGAAGTGTCGACCAGAAGCTTCAGCTTCATTTCCATGGGTGTATTCATGGACTTTCACTCCAACATATCAAATCTCTTCAAGATTTCAACTGCATACTTCCCTTGGTTAAAGAAGATTCTCTCTAGGCTCTGCCATACCTAAAGACCTAAGAAATAATGCATTAGGCCAAGGTCTTTCATCTCAAATTCTGAAGCGAGCTTCTTCTTACATTCGGTGATGAGTTTTTCTTCTCCAATTAAGAATAAGTCATCCACATACAGCAGTAATATCATTGGCTCATCATTCATAACCTTGAAGTAGAGGTTAGAATCAGCTTTACTCTTGGTAAAGCCGAAGCTCATCAGAAAATTCTCTGTCCTCTGCAATATAAAGTTCTAGGATCTTGCTTCAACACGTACAGATCCTTCCTCAACTGACAGACATCAGTCTTTCTATCTTCAATCTTCAAATCAATTTTTCTCATTACATTGTACCAATCTGGTATACTTGCTCAACTGCAACTCAATCTGCACAAGCATGTGCTCGCTCTATGTGATTTTTGCAAGGCACTTATCTGTCTCACTATCTGGGAGTATGTCCTCTACTCTCTCTGCAACTTTTCCTTCTGGAACTGGGGCTCTGCACCTGCACCTGATCTACGGTTGAGAATGATTGCTTCATCCTCACTGTGGCTGCTAAAATCTGAGAGTAACTCCTCTTCTTCTATAACAGCAACAACTTCATTTGAAATTGAGGGTGGCTCAATAACTGATACTGAAGATAGCTCTTCTTCTTTCATGGAGGTAACTCTATATTTCATTGTAGTCATGTCTCCATGACCCAACTAATGTACTGCACCAACTGCCACTCAGTTTTAAATATGGGGATTTCTCCCCCTACATCTCATACTATATATGAATCATGGTTGTTCTGGTTGTCTTCATAAATACTAGAACTATTTCTTCAATAAGTGTCTCATCATAGTCTTCTCCCTTTTGTTGGGAGAATCCTCTGGACATACATCAAGCTTTGTACATTTGCAACATGTTTTATCTATATAGATCAATATTGGAAGTCAATACTGACTTTTCTTCTCACGGAAGAATCCATATCCTAGTCTTTATGACTAGCTTCCTTCTTTGTCACTGAAACAAGGGAATCTTCCTAGGAGATTTCATATCTCCTAGAAGTTTCAGAAGCTACGATCTAGTCTTCTCATGGCATCTATCTCCCAGTCATGGAAGTTGACTCTTCATCTGATACTTTCTGAGATCAGGCTTACTCTCGATTTCTTCTGAGTCTATAAGGACTTCATCATCTCTTACAGGGTATACTTGGTGTTGAACACCAAGTCTAGATGTGAAAGACAAAGTCAGGCTTCAAACGAGTTATGCTTCCCGTTCTAATGTTTGGTCATATTTGGAGCCTTTTGCTCCTTTCAATCAATCTTCATATGAGATACTTTGAATCTCAAGAGATAGCTTCTACTTCATCTTCTTTAGTACATGAGTGTATATGGTCATGTACATAGTCTGCTTCATGTCTCATATAATATGTTGCCTTCAACAACCTTCACTATAGCTTCCTCAGAGTTATCACCTGTGACCTGAAACAAGGTCAACAAGCAAGAATAATACTCTTTTGATAGTAGTAGATAAAACAATAGCACGAATAAT
>JASDQU011105025.1:0-21215 GCA_032191745.1 Picea mariana
ATGGCCGAGAGTTCGCCAAAAACCCTAGCTCCTTCTAGCCTATAAAAGGAGGGGTAGGGGTACTATTCAAAGGAGGAAAATCATAGCAAAGAAACTCTGCCAAATTGCCAAGCCAGTTTTGTCCCAACCCTTTAGCCTTGCCTCAAGCTTTAGGAGAAATTCATGCAGCAGCAGCAGTTGGAGGACAAAAAGAAGAGGAAGAGCCCAGGATCAGGATCGTGGAACAGTGACCGGCCTCAGAAATCATTGTAAGTTGGTTCATATTGAAGTTAATGAAAAATATACTTTTCCCATCCCGAATACATGAGTCTCATCTATGTTATTTGATTCATGTTTTATCTCTAATCCCCTAGTAGATCAGTTGCATGCATGCATAGTATTGTCTTGATTGCAGGAAGCTTTGTGGAAGGAGCAGCAGCAGCAAGGAGATAACAACTCAATGGAGGATCTACTTCAACCGTCGAAAAAAGGTTGGTTCATTATTCTCTTGTGTGCATGTGAAAATCGGGGTTTCAGATTTGGGTAGAAGGTTAAAAGTTAAGTCTTGAGGGTCATGATCTGCGTATAAGTTTAGAGCCCTAGCTTATTAGTCCGTAGGGTAGAATACCCCACAACAGGATTATGGTAGTATTTCCATTTATGAAAGTATGGTGTGTTTTATGTTTGCATTTGATTTCATTTCTCTTTTAATATTCATTCATTGGATTCTCTATATACCAAACAAAGCATTGTTCTAGAAAATTTCAATTTGAACACAACCTAATTTAAAACCATGGTGGATATAGGATAAGAAATATTAAATGATGGATGAAGTGTGGGGTGTTTTTGTTTTGCAATTTTATTTCAATTTGTATATTAGTAATGCAATTTTCTCTTCTTATAATCATATTAGATAAACTAATTAATTTCAGGGAAAATCCCCTACAATAGTGGGCTTACTGCAACATACCAATGACCATATATAAATTACATTTCATAGAGAATACCAAAATAAGATCAAATAACCAAATTTCATAGAAATAAATAACTTGTTGAAAAACAGGAAGATCAAATAACCAGGATCCCAATGTTCGATGTTGTTCCCGATTGACGGGGTCCTTTCGCTCCTTCCCAATGTTTTCTTCACAAGCTACAAAAACATTGAACAAATACATCTATACAGAGAGGTAGTTATAATAATCACTTCCCATTAGTTCTATGAAAAATAACGAAAAAGAACGAAGCAATTAGTATTCTACTAAAATGTGTACAAACATATTGTAAATATGAACAATAATAACACAATATCCTTCAAAGAAATGGGTTTTTTGTATTATTAATGAATAGCAACAAGATGATTACAACTTATACTTGCTTGATGTGGCATTGTCCTGTGGAAAGGGATTCTAGATTCATTCACCCCAACTCTTGCTATAAGGATGTTCCTGACACTTAAGTCACCATGGGTCCATAGAGAGTATAAAGATAAATTCTTGGCAATATAAGGTTGGTGATCCTAAGGAAAACTTGAAACAAGGGTTTCTAGGTCAAGAAATCAACAACAACAGGGATAAACTGGGCTTATAGACTCAGTGGGAATAACTAGATGAGTGTTTTATTGAATGTGAAAAGTAGCATTACCCTTCTCCATGAGGGAAATGTTCCTTTTATGTAGTCCCCAATCAGGTAGATACATTTGAGTATGGGAAAAAGGATTTAGAGAACTAACCAATCTCATAACTCATCATTAATTTGGGTATAATTATATTTTTTTGAACGTTTATTATCATCTACGTGGGTGTCCCTTAAGTATCCTACATGTATGTAAGTAGCATAACTGTGAGGGCATGTACATCCTTCAATTTTTATTTTTTTAGAAGGACTCAAGGAGGTATGGGGAATAGTTGTCTATAAGGAGAATAGAGATAAGGCCAACAAGAGCATCAAATATTTAGATGTGGAATTTGACGATATAACAAATTCCCCTAATGTGTGAGGTCAGAAGAGTAACTAATGGGCAAAATAAATTATAAGTATTCAAGAGAAGTTAACTGTTGGCACAGGGGCAGACCCAGGGTTCAACGTACCAACAACGCACCAACAAAGCCCTAACTACTGGCCCTTTTAGAAACACCTGTGAAGCAGATGAAGTATCACTCGAGGTAGAGGCAGGGGTGGTTGCAAGATTCAGGTGTCTGCAACCTTAGCTAGGACACAGATCTGTGATTATAATACTTAATAAATCACTTAGCACCATCAGTTCCTCAATATACAATCAATAATCACTTCACTGACAAAACAGGGCTTCGTAGCATTCACAATGATATAACATACTTAAGCACTTAGCATCAATAGATAGGTCAGATCTAGTAGATCAAGCACTCAACACATTAATATAGATCAGATCTAATATTCTCAAATGTCATTAGCACTAAGCATAAGAAGATCTATCTAATCATCTTAAAGCACTTAGCAAAAGAAGACATAAACACATTAAGACAAACAAAAAACAAGACAAAACAGTGTTTACATGGTTCACCCCCACCCTGGGGCTACATCCACCAAATATTATTATTTATTGTCTTTATTCAATCAGTTACAAGCACAAAGCCATCAAAATCCTTTACTTCTCATAGGACATAATATCTAGGCAACTCGCTAGATCCTTCTTCCTTGCGTTACATCACCAATCCCTCCATAATCTGCTACAAGGAGATGCACTTTGCTCTGCAAGTCTCTTACAGTCATTCACAAAGAACTTACAGACTCTACTCACACTTAGATTACATTCCCATCACGTAGACGCACCATTCAACTTCTCCCCCCTTTCTATCTAGCCTAGGCATCTATTTATATATTACAAAATATTCCTAAGCATGGGTAAACCCATGGGCTGACATCCCAATCCTGTTACATATTCGCAAAAAATCAAAAAGGATCCAAAAGTGAGTCGAGATCCCATGGTCTCCGCTTCATCTTGCACTCCTTCGACAGGCTATCGAAGTCCCAAAATAGGTCAATATGACCAAGAATCTCCCAAAACTTGGTTAAGGGCCAACATGCCCCCAACACTCACCTATCACTCATCCCTTGTCACTCTGATTTGATCGGTTCTCCTTCGAAGGCCTTGATCTTGTCTCGAGATTCTTCAACCTGCTGCTGTGCAACGACCTCTTGCTTGGTGAACTCCTAGATCACTGTGTCATTCATGGGACCTTCTAGGCGTTGTTCTGCTACGATGACAAATTGTTCTAGATCTACTCCTCGCCTTTCAACCTCTTTGAATAATTGGAACTCCTTATCTTGCACTGGTTGAAGACGTTGAGTAACTTCCATCACTCTGATTTGAATCGTATGGATCTGCTGTTGGGTGGTGCATTGCTCCTGAGACCACTTCATTCTTTCCACAACTGACAAGGCCTTTAGCTACGCTTGTAGTGTGTCTGCATGTTGTTTTGCTTCCTAGAGCTGTGACTCTAATGCCTGTAACTATGGATTCTCAGAGAGGTTCTCATATGTTTGGACACTGTGGTTACTCAACTACTTGCACTCCAAGGTAAGATCTTTTAGTTTGTCAACTGCACTGTGGGCAGTTGCTTCTGTTTGATCTCTTATATCTTGAGGGGTCTCAGGCACAGTGCATAGCTCCAAGTCTGCTATGCGCCACTGGATTACTTCTTCAAGTTGTTCCACCTGCTATGGAACTTGCTCTTCGGTCTTTACTTCTACGATTGTCACAGAGTGAAGTTCTCTGTGAACTATTTCCTTTACTTCGAGTTGATCTGTGAGAAACTGTTCCTTGCTTTGCTGCAGTTGTGATTTTTCTTCATCCCACTTCGCTTGCAGAGAAAGATTTTCCTGTTTTGTAGTACTACATTTTTCTACAAAGTCTCCCTGTACTTGTGCCAAAGCCTGTGTGGCTTGTGCTATTTCTTCCTGAGCTCGTCGAAGGTGAGCTTCAACTGTATCAATGATTTGGTGGAGTTGAGCTAGCTCATCTCCTAGTTTTGATGTTCCTATTGATAGAGGCGCAGTGGAGACTTCACGACTGGATTGTAGTGCCTGCTGCACTCCTTGGAGCTCGTCCTTAATCCGATGGAACACCTCCTCCTGCTTAGCTTATTGCTTCTCTGTTATCTCCAGTGAAGCATCATTCAGGGCTACTATGATGAAATCAAAGTCATTGGAGGTGAGGATGGTTTTCATTTTGGTTATGGTTGCTTTCACTTTCTTCCAAGAAGAAGGTTTCGGCAGGGAAACCTTCCTTTTCTTCGAGGGATCCTCCTCGTCTCTAGGCGATGTAACCTCACCTTTCTTTTGTTCAACTTTTGCACCATCTATCTTTTTGCCATCACCTCCTTGCTCAGGTGAGATGGAAGTAGTATTAGCTGAGGTACTGTTTATATCCTAAACCTCTTTAGTCTTCTTCATCTTGCTCGATCCAGGTGTATCTTGTGCAGTTTCTGGACTGTCTGTATTAGATATCTCCGCAGTGTCTGCTGGAACGAGGAGGTCCACCGACCAGTCCTTGGTGATTTCTTCTAAGTCCTCCTCTGTCAGCTTGTAGTAAGATTGAATTTGTTGCTTGTGCTCATCATCGCACACTATAATATAAATGAAATGGTGGTCCGTGTTGAATTTCATTTAAGGTCGAAACCTGTGGAGAGTATTGGATGTGATGTGAGGCTCAGAATGGAAAGCTAACTTCAGCTGATTGTAATATGTGTGGAATACGGTATTTGAATGCCATTTCTTATTCATGTCATTGGAATACCACAGTGTACTGAACTTCACAGCTAGAGGTTCAAAGGGCCCAATCTCTGGGAAGGTCGCACCTTTCAGCATCTCCCATGCGATGAAAGCAATCATGATTAGAAGTCAACTGAAGTGGAATTCATATCCTTGATCTTGCGCTTCCATGCAATCTAGTTCTAACTGGTTCACGAGGTACTTAACCCAATTCATTTGTAGGCCCTCTACGCACTTCCCTGCGAGGTCGACTACAAAACCAGTGACTTGGGTGGGTCGGTTCTTGCAGACCAACTTTCCTCCAATCAATTGATAGGTTAGGTGCACTGCACCGCTTTGGATAGAAGCTACCTTGTAGCCTCGCGTGCCTTTCTCGACATCGTCGTAGGTTTATTTTATCCTTTGAGATAAAGCGCGATCCATGGTTTTTTTGGGGTAGAAATCATGTGGGTCAGGGCCTTGCATACTTAGCCCTGTGATCTGATTGATTAACGTCGGATCCACTATGATACAATAGTTTAACCACAAGTATCTGCCATGGTAACAGGACAACAGTAGATTGACACATGTGTTCACTTCTTGGTGTCTTATGAAGTGAGGAATCTTCATGACATTGAGAAGTGTGGACTGTGCGATGTTCATGGTCCATGACTAGGGAACTATCTTTGAATTATTTCCCTTGGTCCTAGTCAGATACTTATGTGGGGAGAGCATGCTGTAGACTTTTCTGTCACCAAGGTTGAAGTCGCTAAAATTCAATGCTACTATCTTTTCTTGATCTGCATGAACAATGTGTATCCTCTTTGGGAGGTACACAGTGACCAATTCATACTCAAATTCTCTGGGCACATTGTCTCAATTTATTGCACCGCTTAGAGGTGGTAGGTAGGTGGGAAATATGCTTGGAATCAACTTAGCATTCACGAGATCGTCTCTATGTTTAGTTCGCTTTTCATCTATGGGCCGTGATGGTCCAACTCAAGCAGTGGACAGAGAGGTCAAAAATCCTCTCATCGATGATGCTTGTAGACCAGTAGACAATCCTCTCTCCAACATGACTCTTTCAGTCATCAAGTCGAGGAGTACTTCTGTTACTGATTCTTCAACTGCGGTGAGCTTGTCGGACATACGTGCTCGGGATTAATAATATCGGGTTTACAATTAACTTAGATACTGCACTAGAAAGAGGGAACTGATCACTGTATACATTTCACCTGGTCTACGGGCTCAAATTATTGCTTAGCAAAAGTGTTCTCCGTGCATGGTGCGATGGGATAAATAGGAAACTCGGCAACGGTTCGCTCATAACGGGTATGAATCCTCATTAACTCTTGTTCTGTCCATTATGGAATGGTCCAATGGTCTGGTGTTGAGCTATAAATGCTTTCCGACCCATTCGGATCGACAGTCGAACGGTTATATTGCCTCGCCATGGCGAAGTTCCATGTGTTGTTCTGATATCTCGACAAAGCTCCAATTCTGCAAATTTTCTGTCTGCGAAGTTCCCTCTAGAACTTTTTGTAATTTTTCAAACGTAGATCTCTTCTTACTTAGCTTCCTAGCCTTCCTCCCAATGAGCTTCATCTCGGTAGTCCTTTTTTCATTCTGATTCTTATCATTTTTTGACATAGTCACTGCGCATTGTTGAGATTCTTTCCTAGGATTCAGGATTAACACTTCTTCTTTATCTGAGATAGGTACTTCATTCTCTTATGAGTCTTCTAATGTTATTTTAGCTTTGACATCTGGGTTTCTAGTGTTAAGTAGCTTCGACCTATTCTCCTATTCTTCTATCATGTATGTGATTCTTCTTGTCATGAAATATTTTAATTCTTGTCTCTTCTGCTCCAAAACTTCTTCTTCTTTTCATCTGGATTGATCTCTTTCAATACAAGGTTTCCCTAGTAACATCGTAAACAGGGCACGGTCCTCAATAAATTGAATAATCTCAAAATATTCTTCTGTCGAAGTTCCATTGGCATTCATAGATATCTGAGTGAGCTTTCCACATAGGTTTACTAGTTTTCCTCTAAATGACCCTATTCCTCCTAACAAAGGAATCATAGCAGGTCTTCCCATAGCTTCCTAAGTTCTCTCTGTCATGATATTCACCTGTGTTTCCTCATCTAGAACACAGTCAATGTTGAAGTATCCTATTCTTTCTTCAAGGCATTCCTTGTCTTTAAATATCTCTGATAATCTAACATGTTGGTGGTCGTTCAAGGTTTCTTTCATCTGTAGCAATACCTTCTCTGATTCTTTTTGGGGTTCTACTATAGCCTTAGTTTCTGTATTTTCCTTAGGGTTTTCTTATCGTGTGTTCATACTTTCAAGCTTAGCAATCATTCTAGGGAAATCTAATACTTCATGGTCTAGAGCTTTACAACAGAGGCAACTAGGTATTTCACCAGGGCATTCCTTAGCTAGATGTCCTGGTCTTCTGTAAATGTAACAGAGGGTTAATCCTCTCTTTATTTTAAATGATCCCCAGCTTCTCTTGTACTGCGCACTAGGATTATAGGAGCTAACCTGGAATAAATTCTTTCTGGGATCCTGCATCCATTCATTAGTCCAAACATTCTTTCTATGCATAGGTATAACATATCTTTCACTATTCTTATCAGGTCTACTCATATCAAATATTCTTTCATCTATTAATACCCTAGTTTTCAAACTAGGATAGACTCTATTAAACATACCTAGATCCATACCTATTAATCATTACAAGCACAAAGCCATAAAAACACTTACTTCGCACATGACAAAAAATCTACGCAACTCGCTAGATCCTTCTTCCTTGTGTTACAGCACCAAGCCCTCCACAATATGCTACAAGGACCTGCACTTATCTCTTCAAGTCTCTTACATTCATTCACAAAGCACTTACATGCTCTATTCACACTTATCTTACATTCCCGTCACATTGATGCACCATTCAACTTCTCCCCCCTTTCTATCTAGCCTAGGCATCTGTTTATATATTACAAAATATGCCTAAGCATAGGTAAACCCATGGGCCGACATCCCAATCCTGTTACATATTCCCCAAAACCCAAAAAGGATCCAAAAGTGAGTCGAGATAATGTGATCTCTGCTTCGTCTTGCGCTCCTCCTTCGATAGGCTTTCGAAGTCCCAAAATAGGTCAATATGACCAAGAATCTCCCAAAACTTGGTCAAGAGCCAACATTAACCAAGGGTGAAGGTCTCCAGAATTCAATCTAAGAACAACAACCAACACAAAAACAAGCCAGAATAACTCAATTCTTGAGGCAAGCATACCCATCCTCAGGTATGATGATAAGATGGACACCAATCAAGTACACTACGTATCCATGTAAAATGTATATATAGAAATAAGTGATCATGGCCATGAAAAGATACATAGTGGATCCATGTCAAATAGATTTCATAGCCACGAACAAATACACAGTGGATCTATGTTTCAGAACCAGTGAAGGAGATCTAGGGAAAGAGCTGAAAACTGATCCTTCATGAGTACTAATGTGTGGGGTGGTACTATCCAATCATAACTCAAGCAACAACATAGAAAGAGGCGAATCTACTACATTCCCTAGGTCTTCACCTAACCATCGTGGTACAAGTCTACACTATGTAAATAGATGTGTTGAAGTTGAACACAGTGAGACACCATTTGATTATCAGTCATTGATGTATACTTTTAACAAATGTGAGAAACCCCACCAATAAAAATATTGGGCCTCAAGGTACCTAGTAAAATATAAAAAGTGTGAATAGAGGATCTGATGTTGGACACTTGGTACAATATATCGATCAGGGGACATTGATGTATTCCCACTGTCAATAGCAAGGGAACTTTCCATGGATGACTGCAAGCCCCAAGGTACTAAAAATGACTTTAGATCCTTGTCCCAGAGAAATATGTGTTGAATTCAATAGGAATAGTTCCACTAGAAGGAGGGAATTAAGGCATCCCCCATCATCCAACATGAGGAGTAGAAGAAGGCCAAAGATTTGGAAGGACTCGGATGAAATATTGTAAGGAACACCATGAAGTACATCCTCTGCATGCACCATATATAAATAACGCACAAAAAATACCCTATGAATAATATCCAATAATGAAGATTGTCGACAAAGGCGAGGAAACCACCAATGGGGACAAATTGAATCCATGGTACTATACGAATCTGAATGTGTGAATAATGTTCTTTCCATGTAATAGTTTCTTATCCTGTAATAATATGTTATAGGTTTTTTATTATGTAAATAGATATTATAATGTAAATGATAAGCTATCATAAGTCATGAACTTTGTTCTATGATAAGTCATGACATTTGCTAAGGACATGATTTATCATTCCCCATGTGTATTTATATACATGTATTGTATTTCATACGATGTGAAGTAAAGATGTAAAATGGTTAGTAAATAAAATATTATTTATTATGGAAATATGGAATTATGTTATGTATTCATGAAGTAGAACACCAAATCCACTTCAATTGGTATCAGAGTGGTATTTCCGTTGATCCGTGCTCAACGTTTTAGTTGTTTGCTTGTTCATGTGATCTATGATCAAGTGGATTTTGTTGTGGCATTAAAAAAAAAGAGAGAAAATAAAACAAATCTTGTTGGCCCATTCTAATGTCTTAATAAAGAAAACAATAAGGGAGAAGAAAAATATAAAGAAAGAAAAAAAAGAACAAAGCATGGTTTAAAAAAAAACACATGGTAATTTCCCATGGTATTGGGAAAATACTATAAGGAAAAAATTAAAAAAAGAAAAAGAAAAAGGAAGGGTACAAATTTGATTTTACCGTTGGTGGTTTTGGTAAACCATTGGCCCGTGATTTTTTATATTACTATCTTATTAGTAAGTGATATGGAAGGAGAAGTATTTCATAAAGAGTATTTTGAAAATTGGGAAATAATGTTTAATTACTTTATATAAAAGTAAAATACAATTGATATTCCCTACCATATATATATATAAACATTACAAAGACAAAAACTTTTTACAGTGGTAACTTTTTCTTATAGAGTTAATTCACCAAGTTGAAATGGAAAATAAGGTTCAATTCACTTTTTGGTATGTTTAGGAACCAATCAATATTTTCATACGTATGTTAGGGAGGATCCAAAATGAGACCATAATCATTGCCATTGACATCACTAGTCGTTGGAACTATATTGATATTAAATTGGAAAATAAATTACAACTTGCAGAAGAGGAAGTTAAAAGAGTTCTTACGCAAGAGTATGATGATGATGATATCAATAATTTGGAATTAAGCATCAATGATTACTTTCCAAAATCTAATTTTTTTATGTTACAAACCAAGGAAGTGGATGCGGTCCTAGGGAACACTTGGCTAAAATCTATTGGTACTTTTACCATGAATGTTGATAAAAGTACATAGAATTCAATCACCTTACCAATAAGATAGTTTTCCGAGACATTAACTCAAAGCACCTTGGTCTATCATTGAATTTAGATCAGAATGAACAACAAAATCACACAAATTTAATGGAAAAGTTAAAAGAATTGAATACAATTATTATTAGGAACGATGAAGAAATTGTGCAAAATCAAACAAAATTGGAGAAACAAGATACAAAAATTCATAAATTTCAACAACAAATTAAGGAGTCGCAACGACAAATTAATAATACAAAAAGAACTCATAAAAAAGAGTATGAAAATAACGATAAAGAACTATTGTCCAAAGACGAAGAAATTTATCATTTGAGAAATCATAATAAAAGTATACTTGTAGATATGGAGAAATTGAAGAATAAGAGGAAGGCACAACAAGAAACCCAAACCATGGATAAGGGAATTAACATCGACTTGATCGACATGGAAAAACCTAATGTTCTTAACAATAAATTTGTATCAGTGGAAGTGTTTCTGGAAGTCGATCTCAACAAAAAATTATATGGTAAAGCAACATCCACAGATTTAGTTGAAGTTGACATACCATTGATTGCTACTAATAAAGTCATAAGTTAGTTGAATGATGTTGCCACACCAATAAATACAAAAAAATAGATATCATCATGATGAATAAAGTAAATCATGACAAGACTTAACAAAAAATTAAGAAGGATAAAATTCCTATGCATCCAAAGATATATGTGCATTGAAGTCAACAAAGAATAACATATCCAAAATCTTATCATCAGAGAGTTCCAAAAGAAATCCACCTTGGATAGATTGATTATTTTTCGATGCACTAATGTTGTTCAAGAATTCAATTGTCATATTGCCTCGTGTCTTCAACTTTATATAATTGGTTGTAGTTATAAAATAATTTCATTCTATCAGAAGAGTCTCTCATTCCCCATGCTTTGAGGACAATGCAATTTTAAGGGGGGGAGACTTGTAATATACCTAAAGTATATTACATTTATTATCATATAATAATATGCTATAGGTTTTTTATTACGTAAATAGGAATTATAATGTAAATTATAAGTCTATCATAAGTCGTGACCTTTGCCAAGGACATGACTCCCATGTGTATTTATATACACGTAATGCATTTCATATGATGTGAAGTGATATGTAAAATGGTTAGTAAATAAAACATTATTTATTATGGAAATATGTAATTATGTTATGTATCCATGATTTTCTCATGAACTGGATCACCAGATCCACTTTAGAAACCACTCAGTCAGGGACCAATGATGGAATGTCATCTGTTGAGCGCAAGGTTACCTATCAATGATGTAAATAGGTCCAGGGTGAGGCTCTAGGATAATATCTTAAAGAAATTTGTGGTAGTCAATAAGAGCTTATCCCATCGGTAGGAGTTCAATGAGGGACTTCCATACCAACATGAGTATAGGGAAAAAATACTTATGATTCTAAGATGTACTTGACAGACGGGAAGGCCAACTTGCAAAGCCAAGAATTCCACGAAATGACCAACACATGTTAAACTTCCTCAGAAGAAGAACACGACACAATATGTGACTTAGGTAGCACATAATGAAAATGATCATTGACATAAGTCTATGATGTATGAGGAAACAATAGAATCTCCATAGTGATTGGAAGAAAAATTAGTTGGATGAGCAACGACTCTGTGTAATTAGATTAGTTTCCTAAAAACATATTAAACCCAAACCGTTATGATTTGACTCAAAACTTTGTGCTTTGTTCAAAGGTGACTCAACTACTGCTAATATAGATACAAAAGAATCATTCCCACACTCTTCTTTTTTTATTTGATTTTTTTTGTCTTTTTCATATTATGAAAGCCTAAAAAGGAATAAAATAATGCTAGTATACACAGAGGAAAGGAGTGTTGCGAGTGAGCAAACTAGTTCCAAGCACAAGGAACATACCTATGCTCAATGCAAGGAAAGAATGTGCAGGATATGGAAACTCGAGGGATTGTTTCCTCCTAGGTTACATGAGTTTAATTGCAACGAAAATATTATGCAAGGATAGCAAGTGATGAGAATTTGAAAGAAATTAGCTAAGAAAAGAGCAATATGAATCCAACATTAGGCTCAAAAGCGCAAGCAACAAAATGCAATGCAGTATTAAAACTTAACACATAAATATGGGAGTCCCACAGGTCAAATCTAGAAAAATATTGAGAAGAACATGAGGTTTTTGATGCAATATCATGGTGGGACTAACATGACTCTCAATCCAAAGAGAAATTAAACATGGGCAACAAAAGGAAAAGCAGGTGCTAATCTAGGATTCCCATGACAGTTGTTTATGTGAAATTCAGTTAGTTTATCCCCAGTGTGGTCACCAATTCTTCTTTAGGGGAAAATCCCCTACTGCAGTGGGCTTACTGTAGTGTACCAATGACCATATATAAAGTACATTCCACACAAAATACCAAACTAAGATAAAATAACCAAATTTCATTGAAATAACTAACTTATTGAAAAAGAGGAAGATCAACTCACTAGGATCCCAATATTTGGTGTTATTCCCAATTGACAGAGTGCTTTTGCTCCTTCTCAACGGTTTCTCTGCAACCTGAAAAAACCTTGAATACGTATATCTATACAAAGATGTAGTTATAGTAATAAATACCCATTAGTTCTATGAAAAATAACAAAAAGAATGAAGAAATTAGTATTCTACTGAAATGTATACAAAATTATTGTAAATATGAACAATAATAATACAATATGCTTCGAAGGAA
Source organism: Picea mariana (assembly GCA_032191745.1). Taxonomy (NCBI): domain Eukaryota; kingdom Viridiplantae; phylum Streptophyta; class Pinopsida; order Pinales; family Pinaceae; genus Picea; species Picea mariana. The sequence goes on from JASDQU011105025.1 coordinate 12,893, forward strand.
CAAGTTTTTTGTATTATTAATGAATAGCAACAAGGTGGTTACATCTTATACCTGCTCGATGCGGTGCTTCCCCGTCGAAAGGGATGATATTCCTCCACTCCAACTCCTGCTATAAGGATGTTCCTAACACTGAAGTCACCACAGGCCCAAAGCGAGTATAGAGAGAAACTTTTGGCAAGATAAGGTCAGTGATTATAAGGAAAAATGGAAATAAGGGTTTCCAGATCAATAAATAGAAGCAACATTGATAAAATGGGCTTACATACTCGGAGGGAATATCTAGATGAGTGTTTGCTTGAATGTGCAAAGTGTAATTTCCCTTCTCCATGAGGAAAATGTTCCTTTTATGCAGTCTCCAATCAGTTAGAGACAATTGAGTAAGGGAAAAAGGAGTTAGATAACTAACCAATCCCATAACTCATCATTAATTTGAGCATAATTTTATTTTTTGAACATTTATTAACATGTACGTGGGTGTCACTTAAGTATCCCATGTGTACGTGGGTGGCATAGCTATGAGGGCACATACATCCTTCAAAATTTTGTTTTTTAGAAGGAATCAAAGAGGTATGGGGAATAATAATATGTAAGGAGGATAGGGATAAGGCCAGCAAGATCATGAAATATTTAGAGGTGGAATTTGACGCTATAACATTAATGCAAGTTAATAATTTGTAGTTGTACATACGATGCATGACATCTCACAAGTTTACAAACTCTAGATTGATGATTAAGTGAAACATGATTTAGTCCTTCAAAGGTATTGAATATAATTTTTGGCATCATTGTCGGGGAGATGTCAAGGGCACAATAGTACTTCTTGTATTGGTTTTAGATGACACATGGTATTGAGATCCACAAAGATGATTGCTAGCGATGTTCTATATAAATAGTGGTTTGCATTTAACTTAGGTCATATAGGTCATTTAATTTTTTTTTGTGGTGCAATAAAATCCACCCACAGTACTAATCTCTTTTGTAGGAATTTTGGAAAGAATAAGAGAGAAATAGTGAATGAGTATTCCATTGGAGAAGGATTCAAGGGGATGAATAAGCTTTCAAGCTTGTGTCTATTTTGATTAATGGGTATGTGGTGAATCTCCATTATTTCCATCAATAATATGTAGTATTTTGGGTTGATTAAGTTCTTAGTTTCATTATATTCTCATCTTATTCTACCCATGTTCATTCCTTCCTACTGCATGTTTCCTTCACTTCTACTTTTCTTTCTCACTATTTTCTTCTCTCAATTATCGTATATTTTTCTTACCCTCTTCTCTCCTTCATTATTTTCTCTTTCATTTTCTTCTTTATGACATTCCCTTCCTTATCTTCTTTATGTAGTATCATCTCCTCTCCCCCTCCCTTTATTTCCACTAAACCATGATCCTTTTTCATTTCTGACCCTTTCCAACCCTTGATTATTCACCATCGATTACCCCTATCCTACACCTACTCCCTTTGACCTTATGAATAATAAAAAATGCACAGTGATCAATGATTTGATGATGGTTGTATTCCTTAATCAAACATTCCAACCATCATCATACAATAATTCCAATTTCATGAGAAAAATGTGGAAACTTTTTCATAAATAAATGAGACACTTTGTAGAATTTTTTGAGTTCCCGCGATGGTTATGTCAGGATCTCAATATATCATTTTCATATATAATGAAACACGTTTTGTACTCTCTCAAGTTCTCATGATAGTTATTTCAGGATTCCATTATAATTATACCACATTTTGAACTAGATGTTTGATTCTATTCTTGTTTTAGTTATTTTTTCATTTGCTAAAGCACTTGTGAAGATTATCTTGAAAAATTTAGGAAATGGATATATACAATTTTTGTAATAGGGATTAATTACATTGAAACTTATACACTTAAAAAATTTCACACGAACCCAAATCACCATTTGGAAGAAATAACTTGTTGATCAGACTATTGTGGCATTGGTGTTGGATCATGTTGTCATTGATGCAAAAGGATTGATTGATTGATGTCAAAGGATTGATGTCAATGGAAGAATGTCTTGTCATAGAATATTGATGTAATATGTATTGTTCTTTATCTGAATGGATTTATGTCAAGTGGAATCATAATCATATGATGTCATGCATAGATGAAGATGGATCAATGAGTTGTCATTGATATATGATTCATAGATGAAGATAGATCAATGTGGTTTCACTGATATATGATGCATACTTGGATTTATCTAAAGATGAATCATTATTGTCTTGGTAAGGAGTACAAATGGATGAACTCCAAAGTGGTCCCCTTATGGTGAAATCCCTCATGGGAAGATGCTTTGTGATTGAGTTATCCTATAAGTATGGTTAGAGAAACCATACTTAATTGTGGAATAATGAGATGAAGATCAATGAATTTGTCAGTGAAACTATCCTATATGGATAGTTCTTGTCATTCCATTTCCGTTGGTATGTGGAACGTCACATAACTCCTCATGGTTTGAGAGTTATGGCCTTACGAAGTTGAAGGACCCTCATATGTTGGCTTGAAGCCCCAAAAGGTCAAAGAAGTCAAAGTGCTTGCAAATAAGGAGGATTATTTAAATAATAAAGTGATGTGACAAAATCAAAGAGGATTATTTAAATAATAAATTGAAGTGACAAAGTCAAGGAGGATTATTTAAATAATAAAGTAAATGGAGAACTTTCTAATTATGGAAAGTGGTTATAAGAAGGTTAACCCTAAAAATGAGGAAAATGGGTTAAGTGGTCAAGTGGCTATTGGATACATGGACAAGTGGAAAATTGGGCAAAATTGGACATAAGTGATTATGTGGGAAAAGTGGCTATGTGGAAAAATTGGCCTAGAAGATGCTTCTAAGGAAGCTACATGGAGAGTATAAATAAGAGGCAAGGGTCTCTTGTGAAAAATATCTATTGAGCATATCTTAACGATCTATTATGAGAGAGAGATTGAATGGAGGATCTCATGGACACATAAAATTTTCCATAAGTCTGAGATCATGACGATAAAAGTTTCAGAATTTCCGAAACCCTAGTTTCTGAAGGAGTATGCAAGCAGTAGTGGTTCAGAGCATGTACATACACGAGTTATAGTGAGGTAGAACATGTAGATATGTTGTTTGAAGGAAGGTAGAGCGCGTACAGTTGGATGAAGTCATGGAGACTTGGAAGAAGTTCCAGATCTACAGTCTAAGGGCTCAGATCTGCCATAGAAACTTTGGTATGGTTACATAGTTGTCTTGATGGATACTCTTGCTTATTGTATGCTAAATTCTTGAGGCATTCTTGGTATGGCTGTTGTGATATGTTTATTGATTGATAGAGTGAGAAACACTCTTATGGTTCAATACTGATATGATTTCCATAGTATAATGATTGCTTATAAATGATTAAGTAGCATTAATATTGTATGGTTGAGGAGCATGAGTAAGTTGTTGGAGAGCATAGATGCGTTGTGATTGGTTATGGATTAAATTGGACGGTGAAAGACATAAGTGGATGTGACTAAAGACTACAAAGGATCTAAATTTTTGATGGAGAGAAAATTCTAATTGTTTAGAAGGAATACATAGGCTGTAGTACATACATGCCATGTATATACGTGATTTGTACCACTGGTAGGGCGAGTACATACACGTGTTTCACTATCGACAGGTCGCATACCTGTTGACAGATTGGTATCTATTGAGGATTGATTCCTCTTCTCAGTTGGTGTTGAGTTGTGTAAGTTGAGTCTTGAATTGTAGAGTTGGTTCTCTTGTGGAGTTGTAACTCTATTAAGTTGTTGTTGATAACCCAAGGATTGTAGTCCATAATAAAAAAACAATTGTACATACATCTTTTGTTATTTATGTTCCTTGTGGTGATGACTTATTGATGATATATGTTGCTAGTATATTTTGTTGATGTATGTTCACATTTAACTGGTTATAAATGATAGCAATAAGTAATGAGTAAATGGTGATTGCTAACTAAGGAGTTTTGTGAAGGGAATTTTGAAAAATATCCCTACACTAATTCACCCCCCCTCTCAGTGTGGTCGGTGTGTCCAACAATTGGTATCATAGAAGGCCTTCACTATAATCCTTAACAAGCTTGGAGGAGATCCATGGACACACAAATGGATGATGAAATTCCAATCCTTGATGAGGAAAATTATCCTACATGGAGAATATAAATGAAAATGAATTTGAAGGAAATAGGAGTGGGTGTTTGGAAATAAACTATTGGTGGATCAGTTCCTTTGAAGAACAAATCAAAGTTTGAAACTCAAGGGCAAGAAAAGAAGAATGATGCATTGTCTCTCAAGACCATTCTTAGTGGAATCTTAAGTTATATCAAAGAGAGCATGGGACAATTCACTTCCACCAAGGATTTGTGGCTAAAGCTAGAGGAGACATACCAAAGAAATAAAGAAGACGCTAAAGGCAACTCCATCAAGAACAATGAAGGTGAAGAATATCCAAAATATTCTAATTGAAATGATTCTAAATGTGATGATGTTGGAAAAAAGGAATACCTTGAAGACAATTCCATCAATATCAATGAAGGTAAAGAATCTCCAAAAACCCCTGATTGCAATATTTCAAAATGTGATGATGTTGAATATTTATCCACAAGTGAAGAAGAAAATCTAGAGATAGTTTGTGTAGATTAAAATGATAGTTATCCCATGGAATAAGTAGAAGAAGAACTATCAAAGCTTAAAAGGAAACTTGAATGGGGTCTATTTGAATACAACTATGACCATTGTTACATAGAATATAGCTACCTTCTTAAAATTAAAGGAAATTCTCAAGGAACAAGAAGAAAGTAAAAAGACTCAATTAGAAGAAAAATAAGAAGAGATCAAAAGACTAAGTAATGAAGTAGAAGAGAATACGAATATAGATGATGAGATTAGCAAAAGTCTTGAAGTTAATGTCCATCTCAAGACCCAAATTGAAGAAGCCAAAAGGGTAGAGGAATTACTAAAGAATCAAGTAAATGAAAAGGAAGAGGCATTTCATAAGTTGGAAGATGAAGTTGTTGATATTAGAAAGAAAGTAGAGAATTCAAACAAATTATTTAATAGCTCAACAATATTGAATGAGATCTTGGATATTCAAATATCACCAAATGATAAATCGGGTCTTGGATACAAAAAAGAAGCTACACATGTTGAAGCAAGCACCTCAAAGAAGCATGAGGTAAGTCTCAAAGGATGGAAATAATGTTGCATGCCAACCATCTACACAAGGCAAGGAAAGTTTCAAAAGAAAAAAGCAAGAAAGACATCAAGAAGCCATATTTACACCTCAAAGAAGAGAGACACCTTCAAGATGGATACCAAAGAAAATGTATGAAAATGTTTTTCATGGTCACTGTTACTCATGTAATGAATATGGTCACAAAGATTTGGAATGTAGATATTATGCAAGAAAAGAGAGTGAAAGATTTCATAACACCCTAAGGTGTTGGACATGTAATCAAGTAGGACATATTGCTTCTCATTGTCACACCATGAGATGATATAGCTGGAGTGGATTTGGCCACAAATCCCAGGATTGTTGGAACACAAGAATAAAGTCCATGATGAGGAATTCATGTAGCATGACTAGAAGAAGGCATGTAGTTAGGAAGGAAGAAATTTTTGAAAAGATGGAAGATTAGAGCTCAAGCTCTGAGAAGATGGGACACCTTCAGAAGTGGGTGAAGAAAACTGAACAGTCAGAACAAAATGGAAGCCTTAAGGGAAGCTCAAGTTTGTCATCTTCAAAAGCATACGTGGGTTACAATTGTAACCATCGCATACATACGCGAGCTGACCTATGAATAGGTCACGTACATACGCGATTTTTCTGTGCAGCAGGCCACATATTTGTGGTAAAAGAGCCTTGGGAAAAAGGCTATGCACATGAGTTGCAACATGGTATAATGCTATAACTTTGTGTTGTAGGGTGTGACATGGTTTGTTGTAGGGTTTGACATTGTTTGCTGCAGGTTTTCATGATTACATGTTGGCATACATAATTGATGTATGTATGGTGGTGATATATGGTTGAGTGTTGAAAGACTATCTTGGATTCATGGTACTGACCGTAGAGTGTGGATTGAGACATTTTTCTGTTGAAGAACAATTATGGTTGTGACAATGAAGTTATGGCACTTTGTTTATGAGATATATCATGATGATGCTAGCTAGAGATGTCATTGATATCCTAGTACATGTATTATTGGATGCTTAGTATTTGTTGTAGTGAATGGAGGTTGAGGATGATCTGTTCGGGTACATGGCTAGTACATATTTGAGTTTCATTGATATATCTTATGATGTATTACTAGAAGCATATTTGTTGGATATATTGGTGCATGCATTTGGCATATGGATGAGCTACATATTGGGACATGTAGTTGATGAGTTGATGAAATGGTCATGTTGTACACCTTTGATGAGTCATAGTTTGATCTATAGTTGATGCATGTTTGGCACACATTTGGTACATTTTTAGAGGCACCTACTAACAGTATTATTGGCACATGGTCTATGGTTGATATGACATTCATATATAAGGACACATGTTGATTGTAGTTCATCTTGGTGTGGTATTGGTGCATGGTTAATGCACTTTCTTGGTACAGGTGGTGATACATGACTAGTGCAATGTTGATGCACTCATAGATGGTATATGTATGTGGATGATAGTACTTGGCTAAAGTACACCATTGGTATTACTTGTACCAATATATGGGATGATATAGTTGAGACACTTGATTGATTGATATACATGGTTGTGGCACTTGGTTCATGATAGAATCATGTCATGGGTGATATGACACTTGTTTGAGAGACATGGTTGGCATGTTTGTAGAAGCATATGATTGATACACTCCATTGATGACATCTTATGGCATATTCTATGATATTGATGTACATGGGTGTTGTGCATGGTTGGCACACAATATGGCACAGGATGTACTTGGTTAATGTTTTTTCCATGATTCTCTATTTGAATTGTTGACATAACTTTTTCTTCATGATGTATGGTATGGAACGAGTTTGATGCATGGACAGGTCCAAGGATCGTCATAGAAAGAGCAGTTGATCTATGTTCTGGTTGAGTAGTATCATTTGCAGCAGAATCATATTGCAGTGGTAGAATATTGTTCATATTAAAAAGAAGATAGAGGGAGACATACCCATAGGGGGATTCATTCTTCTTCCCATAGTTCCAGGAGGAGATATTTATCAAATGAAAAGATAAATACTTGAGAAAGAGACCTATACTTGGAGAAAGAGCACAAAGGCATATTTACAGGGGGAGTGATGGTCATAGCGACACCATGAGCTATATATCTTCAACATTACATCAGAGTGATATCCCTTGTTCAAAAGGGGAGATATTATTCATAGGAAGATCAAAGGAATTCAAATAGGGGGAGCATCCCCAAGGAGAGTTCAAGCAAGGGGAGCAACCCCAAGGGGAGAATGACCCTTTTCCATTGATGTCAAAGGGGGAGAGATAGTCACATTGATGTGATTGAGATGACTATTGATTTAGAGAAATTCATTTTCTTCATGTTTCCATCAATGATTGGTGTTGACATCATTGTTGGTATTGCCATCAATTCCAAAGGGGGAGATTGTTGGATCATGTTGTCATTGATGCAAAAGGATTGATTGATTGATGTCAACGGAACGATGTCTTTTCATAGCATATTGATGTAATATGTATTGTCCTTGATGTGAATGGATTGATTTCAAGTGGAATTATAGTCATATGATGTCATGCATAGATGAAGATGGATCAATGAGTTTTCATTGATATATGATGCATAGATAAAGATAGATCAATGTAGCTTCATTGATATATGATGTATAGTTGGACTGATGTAAATATGACTCATTATTTTCTTGGTAAGGAGTACAAATGGATTAACTCCAAAGTGATCCCCTTATGGTGAAATACCTCATGGGAAGACGCTTTGCGATTGAGTTATCCTAGAAGTATGGTAAGAGAACCCATAATTAATTATGGAATAGTGAGATGAAGATCAGTGAATTTGTCAGTGAAACTATCCTAGATGGATAGTTCTTGTCATGCCATTTTTGGTGGTATGTGGAAAGTCACATAACTCCTCACGGTTTGAGAGTTACGGCCTTACGAAGTTGAAGGACCCTCATATGTTGGCTTGAAGCCCCAAAAGGTCAAAGTAGTCAAAGTGCTTACAAAGAAGGAGGATTATTTAAATAATAAAGTGATGTGACAAAGTCAAAGAGGATTATTTAAATAATAAAGTGAAGTGACAAAGTCAAGGAGGATTATTTGAATAATAAAGTAAA